>SJYQ01016269.1:0-30387 GCA_006410935.1 Redunca redunca | reverse complement strand
CACACACACACAATAGAGTCTTATATGGCACGTGTGCACACACACAAAGTCTTATATTGCACACACACAAAGTGTCTTATATGGCATGCGCGCACACACACACACAACAAAGTCTTATATGGCACACACACACACACACAGTGTCTTATATGGCATGCGTGCACACACACACACAACAAAGTCTTATATGGCGCACACACACACACACACACAATAGAGTCTTATATGGCACGTGTGCACACACACAAAGTCTTATACGGCACACATGCACACACACAAAGTGTCTTATATGGCATGCGCGTGCGCACACACACACACAACAAAGTCTTATATGGCGCACACACACACACACACACACACACACAACAGAGTCTTATATGGCCCAGGGCTTCAATGAAGAGGTTGTGCTTTCCAGGTGAGTTCTTTACATCTCAACTGAGATTGTGAACAGCTGCTTAAGAAAAGGAATAGTTGTCCCTGAGGAGAATCACTACAAGAGAAAATCCACTGTGCCTATCCATGACACACATCCTCTGCCACAGCTGGGCTGCTCTGGGCTCACCTTAGGTTTCTCCTCATTGTATTTGTCCAAAAGAGCCTGGATGCGGGAGCCATATTCAGGATGGACATCACTGAAGTTCTTAACCTGAAACCAAATGAACACCATGAGAGCATCACCCTAGCCCCTCCCACGCCAGTCCCTAGTGTCTGCTCCATGAGATTTACTCCAGAGGGGAGGAGGGACACGTCCACCGGAGGCAGAGCCGCACAGCATTTAACAACAGGGAGCAGGACTCAGGTCCTGGATGTATACTGGCTGAGCAACCCTGGATAAGTCATTCGCCTGACCTTCAATACCCACTCCTCATGCAATAGGTGAGACAATCAAATCTACCTCGTAGAGTTCAGTATCCACTCCCGTAAAAACAAAGGAGTCGATTAAATCAACCCTGCAGAGTATTATGAGAAAAATGCATTAGGAGGTGAGCTCCACTTAGAGCAGGTAAAGAGCTGACCTCGGAGGAATGCAACAAGTTACAGTGACTTGTATTAAGAAACGGGCCCCGACACTGCCTGAATTTACAGTTAGCCATATACACCATGGGTAAAATAGCTAGCTGGTAGGAAGCTACTGTCCAGCACGGGGAGCTCAGCTCAGTGGTGACCTAGACGGATACGATGGGGGCGGGGGTTGGGTTGAAGGGCCCAAGGAGGAGGGGATATATGTATACATATCCTTGATGCGCTCTGTTGTAAGCAGAAAGTAACACAACGTTGTAGAGCAATTATATGCCAATTAAAAAATAAAGTGAGGTGCACAAACACTGGTCTGTGCTGGGCAACTCTGTACACTTCAAGAAGGAATTCCTGACCAGGGGCTGATCCCTAGCAGACAGCAAGAGGTAGGACATCAAGAACCCACAGAGGCCAGGCAGCTTTAGTGTACATAAGAGGAGAAAGCCGAGAGTTTGAGCCCAATTCTCTGCTTACAAACAGTCTTACTCATTCTTCTAAGAAAGATGAGAAAAAACCTGCCCCACCTCTCTCACAGAGCAACAGTCAGGCTCTCTGCCTGAGTGAAACAGCAAGAAGTACTAGTGTCCAGGGAATCAAAGGGTTATCCTTCATATACACACTCATCAAACACAGTTTATAGAACTCTGCCTGCAGAGAAAGTGCCCAGCCTGCAAGGTACTTATCTCCAGGCCTTAGAACATACTCCAGACAGCTGCCCTTATGGACAGAGAAGCAGCAGCCAAGAGACAGGAGAAGGGCAGCGGTTCCTAAATTTATGAGAGGCTGGCCCCGGGGCAGCCAGGAAACCAACAGTGAGCACACAGCACAACGAGTGACCATCAGAAATGCCCTGGGACACCTCTGCTCAAAAGGTCAGCCTGAGCTTTGGAAGCAGCTCAGTTTTTACCCCAGAAAACAGCATGTTTCTAGTTGCTTCTGAAGGCAGGTGGGGTATCATAACATCGAGTAGTCAGGCAGACTTCAAACCACAAAGACGTAATCTGTATTTCTTATCATCAAATAGGGAAAGGAGTACGTCAAGGCTGTATGTTGTCACCCTGCTTATTTAACTACTATGCAGAGTACATCATGAGAAACGCTGGGCTGGAAGAAACACAAGCTGGAATCAAGAGTGCCAGGAGAAATATCAATCACCTCAGATATGCAGATGACACCACCCTTATGGCAGAAAGTGAAGAGGAACTAAAAAGCCTCTTGATGAAAGTGAAAGAGGAGAGTGAAAAAGTTGGCTGAAAGCTCAACATTCAGAAAACGAAGATCATGGCATCCAGTCCCATCACTTCATGGGAAATAGATGGGGACACAGTGGAAACAGTGTCAGACTTTATTTTCTTGCACTCCAAAATCACTGCAGATGGTGATTGCAGCCATGAAATTAAAAGACACTCATTCCTTGGAAGAAAAGTTATGAGCAACCTAGATAGCATATTGAAAAGCAGAGACATTACTCTGCTGACTAAGGTCCGTCTAGTCAAGGCTATGGTTTTTCCAGTGGTCATGTATGGATGTGAGAGTTGGACTGTGAAGAAGGCTGAGTGCCGAAGAATTGATGGTTTGAACTGTGGTGTTGGAGAAGACTCTTGAGAGTCCCTTGGACTGCGGGGAGATGCAACCAGTCCATTCTGAAGGAGATCAACCCTGGGATTTCCTTGGAAGGAATGATGCTAAAGCTGAAGCTCCAGTACTTTGGCCACCTCATGCAAAGAGCTGACTCATTGGAAAAGACTCTGATGCTGGGAGGGATTGGGGGCAGGAGAAGGGGACGACCCAGGATGAGATGGCTGGATGGCATCACTGACTCGATGGACGCGAGTCTGAGTGAACTCCGGGAGTTGGTGATGGACAGGGAGGCCTGGCGTGCTGCGATTCATGGTGTCACAAAGAGTCGAACACGACTGAGTGACTGAACTGAACTGAACTGAAAGTCTAAGAAAAATTGTGGCAGGACCCACATTTTGACACTGGATATTACTCTCTTAACATGGAACTTGGCTACAGTCAGATTGAATGGCATTAGGAGATGATTTGCCCTAAACTAAATTATTACACACTGGACAAAGAGTAAAGGATCGATGGATATAGTGTATCTACTGGAGGTAAGCCATAGAAAGAAAGGAATCAGAGGTTGATTGGGGATTCATACTAATTTTTTTTTAAGTTTGCTTAACTCAAGTAAAATAGAAATGACACTTCTTTTGAAGGTTTTTTCCCACAGCTGCACTCTCCCATCCTGCCAGCAGGTGTCACTGTTTGGCTTACAAAGCATCACTCACCGCTTTCTTCTGGATAAAAAGCTGTGCGTCTTTCAGATGGCCCGCAATGTTCTCACACAGGCGTTTCCTCTGCTCCTCATTCAGTACTTTCAAATAGAAATCCCGCACCTGCTCATTGAAAACAGAGGGCAGGGAATCAGATAACTATTTTATCACAAACAAAACTGACCCAAACCCCACTTTTGAAATGAAGATGCAAGATTTCTCATTGCTGTAAGAATGAAAAAAGGCTTTGCAATTTAAGAATAATTTAAAACTATAGATGAAACTGTCATATGTTGAGTTCCTCACTTTTTGTTTTACGTCAAACAGGAAGATAACAGGGGACTTCGCTGGCCGTCCAGTGGTTAAGACTCCACGCTTCCAATGTGGGAGGCGTGGGTTCAATCCCTGGTTGGGGAACTGAGAGCCCACATACCGCGGGGGCATAGGCAAAAAAAAAAAAGGAAGATAGTAGCTCATAGCTTCTTTTTAATAATGTGTTTTGTGGTCACTGCTTATAAATCTCTTATAAATAAAAGGCAGTGTAGCCTACAATTAAAAATGCCACCACACCTCATTACTGACAAGCGCAGAATCTTGCTGTCATCAAATGCAAGCTTAGCACAAGACAACCTTTGTTCAGTTCACCCAGAACCAGAGAGGACGCACCCTAACTCATTAATTAGGTTCTTAGCTACTTGGAGGCCAAGATTTCTTAGAGAAGACAGATGTTAATAGTGGTATTTTGCTTATAGTACTGAGTTTACTTCTAAAATGAATATCAAAAGGTTAAAAGTAAGTACATAGTAAGCAAAGTAATACATATATGAGTTCTGACAGCCTCTGCTTATTTCTGAAATCAGCCATTTCTGTTATCGCTCTGACTCTATTCAACATTTCATCCATTCATTGAGCAAATATTTATTACTCACATACCTATAATGTACCCAGACACTATTCTATGTACTGTTCTGCTGCTGCTGCTAAGTCGCTTCAGTCGTGTCCGACTCTGTGCGACTCCATTGACGGCAGCCCACCGGGCACCCCGTCCCTGGGATTCTCCAGGCAAGAACACTGGAGTGGGTTGCCATTTCCTTCTCCAATGCATGAAAGTGAAAAGTGAAAGTGAAGCCACTTAGTTGTAAAACATCAAATTACCCAGTAAGGTAGCAAATTTATAAAATATCAAAACTTTAGTTTTTATAAGTAAGTTACCAAATATCAGAATATAATACTCCTTTTAAAATTTGAGCAAACTTTAAATCTGATATTAAAGTTTAAAAATCTTTAGACTTTTAGGTATTAACATAATCCAATCAAAGCACTGCATGCGGGAAGATCTCAATAGACAGTTCTTTGAAGAAGATGTACAGATGGCCAACAGACGTGAAAAAAATGCTGAACACTGCTAATTGTTAGAGAAATACAAATCAAACTACAATGAGGTATCACCCCACTCCAGTCTGAATGGTCATATCATAAACTCTAGTGGCTTAGACAGTAAAGAACCTGCCTGCAACACAGGAGACCCAGGTCTGAGCCCTGGGCCAAGAAGATCCCCTGGAGTAGCAAATGGCAACCCACTCTAGTATTCCTCGAGAGTCCCATGGACAAAGGAGCCTGGCTGGCTGCAGCCCATGGGGTCGCAGAGTCAGACACGACTGAGGGACTAAGCACACCACATGCCTGGCTAACAACCACCAATCATACACAGCTCGGCGGCTCACTACAGGAGGGCATGGACTCCACAAACGGGACAGCTGTTCCATTTTATAACCAGATGAGGATGCTGAGCTAATCGACCCACTCCAACATGTTAACCACAGACCTTTAAGAGCAGGACCAAATTCCTATTAACGAAAAAGTGACATTTTTAATAGCCTATACAAAGTGAGAGAATAACTTTTTCTTTTTAAGTGTAGTATGTCTGCAGTAAGGGTACTAAACGTTAAGTGTGAAGTTCACTGTGACTTTTCAGGGGACACTGATGTGTCACAACCACCCAGATCAAGAGAGAAACATCACTCACATCTCAGAAATGCCCCTATCATACCCCTCCTCCCGTCCCCTTTCTCCAACTGACCCCCCAGTCGTTTTCACTTCTATTATTTTAAATGTTTTTCTTTACTTCTCTTGGAAAGGTACACAGATGGAATCATGTGGTCTATATTCTCATTCTATTGTTCAATCTCATGTTTGTAAGATTCATCTGTGTTCCTGCTTGTTGGAATACTTCATTAGTTTTCCTTGCTGTACACTGTGGGAATATACTACGGTTTATTTATCCAAGCTTTTGTTGATGAACACTTCGATGATATGAAGAAACTGTTGTACATGTCTTCTGCTGCTCATATATACACATTTCTATTTGGAATCTATGCTTAAGAGTGCACTTACTAGGTCAAAAGGCACGTACATACATGTTTAGCTTGAGTGGATACTGACAACCAGGTCTCCAGAACACCTGAACCAATGTACACTTATGTGAGAGTTGTTTCTCATTTTACAAACACTTGGTACGCAATCTTTTTAAGTCTTGTCATTCTTGTGCATTTGTAGTAGTACCTCTGTTCCGTTTTATTTTGTATATTCCTGATGACTAGTGAAATAAATGACCTTTCCATATGTTTTCCAGTCATTTGGATCCTTCTTTTATGAAGTGCATATACAAGTCTTTTGCCCATTTTTTTCATATTCATTTGTCTTTTTCCTATTGCTGTGTGGGAGTTCTTTATATGTATTGTATGTGTGTTGTTTGTTATTTAGAGGAAAGCAAACTGCAGCTTGCGTTCTCAGTCTCTAAATGGTTTCTCATAATGAAGGGGAGTTCTTTTTTTCTCTCTTCATGAGTGAGTCTTGATAACATCTACTGCTCTGTCTGCCAGTTCAGTAACCCTCTCTTCAGTTATGTTTAATCACCTTTTTAAACTCATTTACTAAATGCTTGACTGTAGTTGTTCATTTTCCAGCTCAGTATGTCCATTCAATTTTTTAAATTTTATTTTATTTTATTGGCCTCCCTGTACAGCTTGAGGGATCTTAGTTCCCCAATCAGGGATCGAACCTACGCACCCTGCAGCAGAAATGCAGTCTCAACTACTGGACTGCTAGGGATGTTCTCTCAATTCTTTTTTTGTAGATTAAAGTTCTCAATAATGCTCCATGTTGTCATCTCTTTTCTATTTTCCCAAAAATATTATTTGCAGTCCGCACAGAGTCGGACACGACTGAAGCGACTTAGCAGCAGTAGCACAAGTAAAACCTATATCTGACAGTTTCACTATCTGGATCTCCAGTAGGTTTGCTCCTATTGCCAATTTTGTTTTGTTTTTCCTCCCTCTTGATTTTTCAGAGATCAGGTCTTCAGTGTTGGGTATGCCTGATAATTTAGCACTGAATGCTGGATAATTTGCATATGAAAAATAAAGAGATAATCTGAGACTCTATTTTCAACTCCATCTAATATGGGAACTGAGTTATGAATAAAGATGTTGTCCCTGAATTCAATGTGAGACATACTGGACACTTTAAAAGGGGAATATATGCAGACATTGAGAAGAATGACCAAGCGACTCACAGCGGCAAAGGAGCCATTACCTGAGTGACATTGTCGTCGTTGGCACTGTTGAAGCGCTGTACATCCCCGGAAAAGCGGGTCCTATGTTCCATCGCAGAAGGCTGATGCTCGGGAGCACTGAAGCTGTTGGGGTAGTAATTTGGAGCCCCACCTTTAAAGGAAAACCACATACATTCACTTGGGGAGATGAAAAATGAAATAAGTCTACAGTCAACAAAATAAGAAATAAATTCAAGTGACAATTATGTGTGTGTGTGTGTGTATGCGCACACACACGTGTGCACATGCCATGCACATATTATTTTAAACTCCCCATATTTAGCTATAAACACACCCAGATTCTTAGAGAATACTGTCATCTGCTCACATGTCCATCTCCCTCTGCATCTTACAGGAGAGATCTCAAGTTCCCTTTGAACACTCAGATGGTCCCTTCTCTACAATCTTCTGATGCTTACCAGGACAAATATATTTATATAAGTTTGGTTTGGCCCCCATAGAAGATGACACCCAAAGACACATTTCAAATTGGAGGGTTTCAAGTGGGCCTGGGTGCAGTTCAGACATGCAATCATAGGATTCCTGGGAGCTCAGAGTTCTGGCTCTGCTCTTTCAGTCAGCAGGCACGCGGACTGAGCCCTGAAACACTCGCTGACTGCTGCAGGGTGATGTAGTGGTTAGTGCTGGATCCAGAATCTGGAATTTCTGACTTTTCCATTACAGCACATACTAGATTCCCATCACGGGACTCTACTTCACTATTTCTTAAAGGTGTTTAAGATGCTTGGGGTTTCTTTCCTTTATAGACTACAACTTTATTTAATTCTATTGGGCTGGCCGAAAAAGTTCGTTTGGGTTCTCCGTAACATCTTACGAACTTTTTGGCCAACCAACCCAACAGCTGAACTTTTGCTTCTCTCTACAGATACATTTTTAAAATATTTTTTAACTTTGATATTTCTAATATGTCACTGATTTCTCTGGACTTAGGAAAAATAATGACAAATGCAATCAAAACATGTATTAAGACTTCCGGAATAAATTTTGAGGCTTTTTTTTTCCTTTTGGCATGTTTATTTTCCCAACTATACTCTGCTTCAGCTGATGTAAACAGAAGCTTGGGTTATCTGAGTACACGCTGCCTAAACAGAAAGGATGGCTTGAAGAAACATAGCAAGTGGTTTGAACAAACCAGTCTGGGTTTAGAATTTTACCCAGGTCCCTGCTGGAATAGACAATCCTGGGTGGATACATCACACTGACAAAGGAACCAAAAGCTCGTAGGAAGACGGGGGTACCATACTCCCATAGAGTCCAGTTACCAGCCCAAGAAATTCATTCCAGGTCAGCCACGTCCATGTGAAAAGCAAAGTTCTCCAATAACGAGCCATCACAGTGATTTTCTGTACTAAGAATTAGTTCTTTGAAATGTGCCAGTTTGAGTAACTTTAAAATTTTATTTCCAAATAAGCTCTGACCTTTACTCAAAGTCAGAGTTGTCCTCAAGTCACTGACTACTGGGAAAGATTACGCTTTTTCATCGAAATACAAGGGAACAGGTCAAACTTTCTACTTTTAAAATTAGGCAAAAGGGATGTCAAAGTAGTTTTTTCACACGTATGCCACTATAATAGTAAACAAGAATGGTAAACACAAAGCAATTACTTATTAATGACATCCCAAAATATATATGGACCACTTTAATACAGCCAGGCTTCCCTGACAGCTCAGTGGGTAAAGAATCTGCCTGCAATGCAGGAGACTCCAGTTCAATTCCTGGGTCGGGAAGATCCACTGGAAAAGGGAGAGGCAACCCACTCCAGTATTCTCGGGCTTCCCTTGTGATTCAGCTGGTAAAGAATCTACCTGCAATGCAGGAGGCCTGGGTTCGATCCCTGGGTTGGGAAGATTCCCCTGGAGAAGGGAAAAGCTACCCACTCCAGTATTTTGGCCTGGAAAATTCCACGGACTGCATAGTCCACGGGGATGCAAAGAATTGGACACGACTGTGCAACTTTCATTTAATACAGCCAGTCTCAACAACAAAAGAATCAAGGAATATTAATGAAAAACAATAACTTTAGGATAAAAACACAGAAGACAGATGGAGGAGTACCGATTACTTTGGGCAATTATACACCAACACGTCAAGCCTCAGAGAGCAGAAATACTGCACCCGCCCAACACACTCAGTCAGTGAGCATAACTTGTTGAATACTTGGAAGAGGCTTAATGATAAAAATCGTAACAAGATGCAAGGCACAAAATTATATATATATAAGCTAATCTTAAATGTGTAACAAATATTCACACAAGAGACTGGCAAGAAATACAGCAAAATCAATGTCAGTAATAAAATTAATTAATTAAAAAAAAAAAACTGCTCCCTAAGTTGGATGATATCCTACAACAGCCAGGGTGAAAGATCTTTCTCCCTGCCTTTCACTGTGAGCTGGACAGAAAGTAAAATCTGAGGTGGGAACTCTCAATAAAACATATAAAATAAATAAAAGTAAGAAGAGTCTTCAGGCAGCTGAAACCTTCATTGCTGGGCAAGAAATACGTGGTGGGCACAAGCAGCCATATGGGGCTTCCACAGAGTTGGAGGTCCCCAGGGCAGCCTGAAGACCCCTGGGCGGATGGGGCGCCCCAAGCCCTGCCCAGCAGTGCCCCCGCACCCTCAGAGCGAGCCCACTTCCAAGGCTCACCCTGATTGTCCATCATGCACATGGGGCCGTCGCGCTGGTAGTTGGCAACTCGGGCACGGTAGGGACAGTTCACAGGTATCTGGAGATAGTTGGGTCCCAGGCGGTGTCGGTGAGTGTCAGGATAGGCGAAAAGGCGGCCCTGCAGTTACAAAGGGAACAGACGTGGACGATGTGCAGTAAGAGACAGAAAAGAAACAGCCCGTGAACTTCACTGGCAAGCCTCGAACTCAGAGCACCGCAGAGCCCTGTCTGCCCAGTGAAGACCAGTTTCTTCTCTCTCTCCAAATGAGGGCTCCCTAACTGAACGGTCCTTAATCTTCCACATCGTGCAGCCAAAGAGCCACAATCTTCACTTCTCTTCTAGATCATAACTCCTTTTTCCCTCAAATAACAAGTTAGTGCCCAGGCTTGAATTATTTCTTATTCCTGGGACTTCCCTGGCAACCCAGGGGTTAAGACTCCAATGCAAGGGAGACAGGTGTGACCCCTGGTTGGGAAACTAGGATCCCACATGGTAAGCTGTGCAGCCAAAATATAAAAAAATAAGTAAGAAATAAAAATGATTTCTTGTTTCCAAGGACACATTACACTGCAAAACAAACTTGCTAAAACCCAACTAACTGGAGTCATGAACTAATTCCATTCCTCCCCACTCTCTCACTCCAGGGGAGGGGTCAACCATTTGCTCTTAACAAAAAGACGCAGATTTCTACAAAACCAACTGTACAGGAAATTATTCAAAAAAAAACAAACCACCTTTTGTGTTGCAGCCTGGTTAATGTCAAATACACTTTGAGCTCTGAGACTTTCTAGATATTAACAAAGTACTACACAAAGAAAGCCATGGTATTGGACGATGGCCCTACGATGACACAAGGCCCTGAATCAAGATTAAACTAAATCACATATTTACCAAGGCAGGAGGTTGTGCAATTTCTTTCAATTAGTGTTGAAACAAAAACCTTGATGATTAACTCCATATAAATCTTAGTATCCAATTATTTAAATATTCTCATTATTCAAAGCTCTACTCACAAGCAGTTTTCTTTAATTGACTTTATTATTGGCCTTGAATCTGAAAGAATATTCATGCATGCATGCGTGCTAAGTCACTTTAGTCATGTCTGACTCTTTGCAACCCCATGGACTGTAGCTGTCCATGGAATTCTCCAGGCAAGAAAACTGGAGTGGGTACCCATTCCTTTATCCAGGGGATCTTCCCAACCCAGGCCTCGAACCTAGGTCCTCCCACATTACAGGCAGATTCTTTACCATCTGAGCCACCAGGGAAGCCTGAAAGAATATTCTTATATCACTAATTCTATGGGCCAGCCAAAGCACAAATCAAGTTGAACAGGGCAACTGATGTTGATTATTTTGTACCAAATCACTGAGGCCAACATGCTTAGTCCAGTCTTGCTGTTCTGTCCATAATCTGCTCTTGGCTGAGTGACTCTACCTCCCATAATCATGAGTCTAAAGTAATATTCAGGGACTTCCCCAGCAGTCTAGTGGTTAAGACTTCACCTTCCAATGCAGAGGGTGCAGATTTGAACCCTGGTCAGGGAGCTAATAAGATCTGATATGCCTCTCGACCAAAAAACAACAAAACATAATGCAGAAGTAATACTGTAACAAATTCAATAAAGACTTTAAAAATGGTCCACATCAAAAAAAATCTTTGAAAATATTAAAAATAAAGTAATATTCAGATGACCAGCTGTGCAACCATGAACAAAAGCACCTAGGGTTTGGATGCTGGTTGCCTCCTTCTGCCCAAAACGGACTAAGCTGTGCTCTAACTATACCAACAGGACAGAAGATAGAGCTGAGCCATCAGCAGCTCCTGGATGTGGCCTCATCATATTGTTCTGCTTTTGGGTGACCTTGTGTTTATAAGGCATCCCCACCTGCAGGTAGAGACCTTCCAAGTTAAGGCCAAGAAATGCATACAGCAAGGCCACACCCTGACCCCAGCTTGAATGAAGGCCTCACCCAAGGCCCTGTGCCCAAGCTCCTTGCTGGGCTGGGGTGAAAAAACAGAGGAAAGCTCTCCCACTCCAGCAGTCGACTTCTCCACTCCTGGTGAACTGTGACACGTGGGAGGGAAGAAGGGCTGCCCCTGCATCACCAGGCACTCAGGGGATAGTCTCTGGGACTCACATTACACTACTGAGGGCTTTTCACCATGGTCTGGTTTACACTTTGTATCCCAAGGTTTTAAAATTTAATAATGCTTTGCCTTTCAACATTATTGTTGAAAACACCGTCCATTACTGTACAACTACTACCACCTGGTCATGCGTTAGTTCCTATCAGAGTGACTTCCAAGCCCTCCTCACTGGCTCTCCTTTCCCAAGCCATCCTTCCAACAATGTCACCCTAAATATTCCTGCCAGAAGACTCCTCCTGAGGCCCCATGCAGGTTCTATTACTTACCTACTCAAAAAACCTTGGACAATTCCTCAATGCTCATCAAAAGGCTGCTGCTGCTGCTAAGTCACTTCAGTCGTGTCCGACTCTGTGTGACCCCATAGATGGCAGCCCATCAGGCTCCCCCGGCCCTGGGATTCTCCAGGCAAGAACACTGGAGTGGGTTGCCATTTCCTTCTCCAATACATGAAAGTGAAAAGTGAAAGGGAAGTCGCTCAGTCGTGTCCGACTCTTAGCGACCCCATGGACTGCAGCCCACCAGGCTCCTCCGTCCATGGGATTTACCAGGCAAGAGTACTGGAGTGGGGTGCCATTGCCTTCTCCAATCAAAAGGCTAACCAAGTACAACGGTTCTTCCCTGCTGTATGGCCTCCTGTTCTAGCAGCCATGGCAGTCTATCAGTAGAAAGGCGTTCAACCCACAGCAGTCAAATTAAATTAAAAATGAATATAAACTTATTTTCTATAGAAGGTTCAAATGTTCCCAATGTCAAAGCAAAAAAAAAAATTATTATTTAAAAAAAAAACAAAGGATACTTAGTTCACCTCCATGGACAGTGACACCTGAACTGGAATTGGACGCTTACGTAAGAAACAGCCGTCAGTCACTGTGATCCGATCTAGGGTAAAAACTTTAACCTTTGTAGCATGATCATAGTCTAAGCACACAAAACATTGATTTACTCTATAATTATTAAGCCAGTTATTTCCCCATTAATTTCTGATCCAGATAAGAATTTTTCACTCTTTGTACTCTTGAAAAAACATACTGGATAGAGGTGAAAAAATACTGAATGCCTAGGAACATTACTGGGGAAGGCAATGACAACCCACTCAAGTACTCTCTCCTGAAAAATCCCATGGACGGAGGAGCCTGGTAGGCTGCCGTCTATGGGGTCACACAGAGTAGGACACGACTGAAGTGACTTAGCAGCAGCAGCAGCAGGAACATTACCAAAACAAACAGTACAACCCACTGCCTTTAATCAATGGAAACATAAACTGAGCTTGTAAAAATCATCTCTGCGTCTCTTTACACGTGCCATTATTTTCTCTTTACATGAAAGAGAAAATGAATACAGTTATGCTGATCAAATGTTATAATCAATTAGTGGTATTCCTTCCTTGATTAGAGACTGCGAAAGAATATCCCACAAATACCTAAGGTATTTCTACTATAACTTCCTTTAAATTAAGAGCCTAAATATCAAAATTACCATATCGAGGGACTCACTATGAAATTTGTTTTATCCTGTAACGCTCATTTAAGGATGTCTCATCCAGTCCCACAGGAACTAAAGACCCAGACCAAGGTTTAAGTGATGTCCTAGTTAATTCTTCATATAAAGATCAAGCCAAATTACACTGTGTGTGTGTGTGCACACGCACATGTGCAAGGGTACACAGGCTTGTACACACACTCCTGCCTCAGAACCTCTCGATCAACTAGGTTTACCTGAAGCATTTTGTCAGGGCTGGGCTCGATGCCGGGTGGCATGTTGCTTGGGTCAAAAGCCAACTGTTCAACCTCAGCAAAGTAATTAACTGGGTTCCGGTTTAAAACCAGTTTACCAACTGGGATAAGAGGGTAGTCACTGTGAGGCCAAACCTAAAAATAATATAATATTCATAATTACCAGACAACCAACAGAAGGAAATTACGCATAAAAATACCAGCTTTCAAATACAATGAAGCCAATGATAGTAAGTGAAAGTAACATTTTTGAATCTAATAAAATGGTAAGAATTAAGAAGAGTACATTGGTTGAATCTTTTGCAACAGTAAACAGGAGTAAATATTGACATTTTCCCTGGGCAAAAGTACATCATCTCATCAAAATTTGTTCCCTGCTAATAACAATATATCAGGCCATCCAGATGAACTCAGTAAAGTTATCAAATAGGAACTGGAAGGGAGATGCTGGTGAGCCCTCATTCACAGGCTAGGAAACTCAGGTGGCTCCAACCGTTTTGTACACAACTTATAAATGCTTGACTACAAATTTTTTTTAATTAGGTGTGAAGACACTTTAAAAAGAAAACAATTTAGTTGTTAACTGACTCACCTTGGTAAGGTCAAATGGATTAAATGGAAAAGTTTCTGCTTCACTAAATGTCATGACCTGGATGTATAAAGTCCAGGAGGGGTAGTTGCCTGTGGCAATGGCATTGAAAAGATCACGGAGGCCGTAGTCAGGATCTTCGTGGGCAAGTCTTGCTGCATCTTCAACAGAAAGGTTTTTGATGCCCTGATCAGTCTACAGGAGAAAACAAAGAAGCTCAAACTGAAACTTACTGGCAAAGTTATCAAACTTCAATCAGTAATTCATTGAGGCATTATGAGTGACAACTATCCAAAGACTGGATTTTCCTTGTAACAGTAACTCCCCTCTTCAAATCTGACACAAGTATGAATTTATCAGTAAGAAATTCTATTTGCTTATCCTGATTCTTTTCAATGTCCAGGGAATCTGTCTACACATTTTATATTTAAAATTAGTCTTTCTTTCCCTTTATGGATTCTACATTAGTTGAATTTTTTAAATTGTTGACATATAGTTCACTTTCAATTTTTCGTGCATCTAGAAAATGCTACATTACTGTCTTCAGAAAAGCCAAAACAATTTTTGCTATAAAGTATATATAACATATAATTTATCACTTTAACCATTTTCAAGTGTTCAAGTCAGTGGATTTCTTTGAGTACATTTTGTAAAATGGAGTTGTTGGGTCATATGGTAATTCTATGTTTAATTTCTTGAGGAATTTCAAAACTGTTTTCCAGAGTAGCTACCATTTGAATGTTTATACTCATGCTATTTCCGATCAGAAAAGAAAAATCAAAATATATTTTAAAAGTAAGCAGGTGGTTAAAAAAATTAAAGGACTTTCCTCCTTTTTTAGCATGAAGTAATTTTTTAAATTCCCTGTCTTATAATATCTCAAATCAACTACTGAGATTGTGCTCAGCTAGAATCCACCCCAACTCTCTTCCTTTTTTAACTTTTTTTTAAGGAAATCATAGAATCACAGTTTATAGAGCTGAAAAGAAATTCAGTATAGCCACTCAAGCAGTTGACCAACTATGAGCAACCAAAAGTACTGGGTTGGCCATAAAGTTCATTCAAGTTTTTCCATAAGATGAACCCAACTGAACTTTTTGGTCAACCCAACAGTATTAACATTCTGACTTTCAAACAAGCCATTAAAACCCAAAGACATTAAGTCACTTTCACCTGAGCTCCTATTATCATCCCATCCTGTTCTTCAGTAGAGTTCCCACCACTATCTTATTTTGAAAGAGCCCCAATAAGTCAGGCACCACATAAATATTTCCTTCGCAAGTCACCTCTAGAAGGCTGGCCGATGTCTAGCACAGAAATCCCAGCTCTCTCTAGCCAGTGGCAAGATTTTTTTCAGCCTGTTAGATCTTCAGAATTAGAATATGGAAGTCACCATCTGCAGATCACCCAGTGAATACAGTAAATTGTACAATATTATTGCAATACCTTTCTGATTTTAACTGAAGCCCCTGGGTTTAGAAAGGCATGACCTTAGGTCAGAATAATCCAGATTGATGAGTCTATTACATCCCATGGTACCTCAGAGCCCTTGGCTGAACAGACCCATAAGCATCCCAATCTTTCCAGGGCCACTGGCAGCTGGCACTATTACCCAACTTCACCATGACTAAACTGGAGTTCAGAGAACCTTTAATAACATGCCAAGAGAGAATTATCTAGAAGAGGGAAGATGGGAGTTCAGATCGTTCTAACTGCAAAGCCACGACCACACTAGCTGTCCCAGATACAATCACTTAGTCTTGCTCTAAGTGGCACTACACTTCTTCTTTTGGAAATTACAAGCCAGTGGGTCAACTGTTTCCTGTAACTGTTCCTTGCCAAAGATTATAGATCCAAGTCATAAATATAAACAAGGGTAACAGTTTTCCTGTTTGATACACCCAAGTTGTTCAGATAATGGTTAAAATAGGACAGAAGAAAATAGGTCCCTAGGATATCATTAAGTGGGGGCCTGTATATGTCATGAGTCCACTTCTGTCTCTGCTTATTTTAGCAGCAGTATTTGGAAACAAGTTCTTAAGCGACCAGAGGTTTTTTAAATAACCTTCTAGAGTTCTCTGGCAATATTATTTATTCCAACCAATGCCAAAATCATACTAAAAGAACCCATGAAAACACCTCAATTAAAAGATTCTCAAAATATTCCCCAAAAGTAACTGATCTGATATGATTGTATGAAAGAAAATGAAAAAAAAAAAAATTGGGGGGCTAGAGGAGCAGCAGTGGCCAGGCGGCCCAGTATACCTCCCCAGCTCCCACTGCTGCCATGAGGAAGTTCAGCTCAGAAGTTGGGGAGGGGTGGGGAGAATGAGGAGCCCAAGAAGAGATCTGCAAGGCTGTCAGCTAAACCTGCTCCTGCAAAAGTGGAAATAAAGCCCCAAAAGGCAGCAGAAAAGGATAAATCTTCAGACAAAAATGTGCCAACAAAAGGCTAAGGGGGAGGAGCAAAAGGAAAACAGGACAAAGTGGCTAACCAAGGGACTGAAGATGATTTACCTGCAGAAAACAGAGACACTGAAACACAAGGAGAGCCCAGCCTCTGATGAAGCAGGAGAGAGAGAAGCCAAGTCTGATTAATATCACACACCCGGTACTTTCAGTGGTCCCTGTCTCCCTGCTTGTACAACCCAGAGGGATGTTTTTTAATCAACTATTTGGCAAATCCAAGTTTCTTAGTAGCTTTAGAAACAGTTTTAAGAAGGAGGGAATCTTGGGACTTCCCTGGTGGTCCAGTAATTAAAAATTCACCTTGCAATGCAGGGGACATGGGTTCAACCCTTGATCACGGAACTAAGATCCCACATGCCGTGGGGCAACTAATTCCATCTGCCACAACTCATGGGCCCATGCGCCACAACAAAGACCCAGCACAGCCAAAGAAGTAAATAAATATTTTTTTTAAAAAAAAAAGAGGGAAAGTATCCCACCTCATCCAATTTTTTAAGTGTAAATGCTTTTTAAAAAAATAAATAAATAAGATCATTTGCTGGTTGGTTATTTTTTGGTATGACCAGAAAATAGTGGGGTACTGAATATGGGAGGCTTTGCTTGTCTTGGGCGTCAGCTTAACAACTCCATAAATGGGGACAGCTCTTCTATCCTATAATACAAAGCATATTACATCACACTTTGGAGTCAGTTGCACACTTAATGTCTTGAACACTTTAAATCACTTCTCCTATGTTGTTTTTGGTAGAATTGTTCCCTAAACAAACTCCTTGATGTTGGCTTTCCTTGTCAGAATCTTATGCACCCTGTAACATTTTTGGTTGTGGAAGTCCAGTTTTCCTAGTAACTTTGTTAACATGCTATGAATAACTGAAAATTCAAGTACGTAGTATATATGATATTAAATTGTGAATTAGTGGGACTTATAACAGCATAATAACATTTGAAAATACTGGTACTTGATATCCCATCAAGGAAAATTTGCCTCCAAATTTTAAGCTAGAAAATCACTGAAACGTTTAGAAAAGAATCACAACTACATGATTTTTTTAGATTTTTGGTACATATGTTACAATTGTGTACAAATTGAAATGTCTGTATACTGATCCTCAAAACAACCAATAAAAATCTCAATTATGAAAGAAACAATTTTTGTTTCCTGAAATTTGTAATTGATTTTTTAATGCGTGGTGTTCACAATAAATCCTTAAAAAAATAGATGGATGAATTTAAAAGTGAGGAGAAATATTTTTGGAAAGATAGCATCCGATGTTGGAAATGAGAATGAGATGGCTATTACAAAGAAGAATGTCCCAATTCTGTCTCAAAGCCCTCCTGGACCCCAAAGGTATCTGTACTCAGAACAGTGTACTCAGGGCTACGAAAGGCAAAGCAAAAACTTAACATGTGACTGTTTGCTAACACCTGACTCTAAACTCCAACAAAGAACTAAACCAGGTAGGAATTTCCTTTTACCTAGCTGGGAAGCTTCTATTATCTCTTTATCTTTGATCTGAAACCTTAGATCTTCCTTCTCCAGGGAAAAAGATATGTATCAATATGCAGCTGCCGGCACCAGAAAGGTTGAGCACCAGCACAAAATGAGCACTTGCCCAGATATTTATGGCAGAGCTCCCAGGGTCCAGAAAGAAAGAGCTAGACTACTGATAGCAGCTGTGTGCTATCAGCCACATGAAGACACCAAAGAGAGACTACTTTGTTCTAACTGGGCAGCCTGTGTGTTTACTCAGGCAGTGGCCAATAAGATAATCACGGTCCTAATCAACCACATAGATACTTGTCATTCTTGGGGGTGGAGGTAAGGGAAAGGTGGAGAAGGCCAGGCCTTGATCCTTGCCCAATCCTCAGAAGTAAGGAAACGTGGGTGGTAGTAGCCTTCCACCCCGTTTGCCAAAGGTGACCTGTACCTTATAATGGAATTTGCAATAAACTGCCTCTCCATTTGCATTAACCAGCTTGAAAGTATGCGATCCATATCCATTCATGTGCCTGTGTCCATCTGGGATCCCTCGATCACTGAACAGGAAGGAAACCTAAGGAACAGAAAAATCAAGGGTCAAATTGTTCAGTTTAAATCAAAACATATTTTTAAGACAGTCCTAAGTTTCCAGAAAAATCTCTTAATGACATGGAACATACTAGCCAAGTGTTCATAGGAAGGGTTGCCATTTGAAAAAAACATCAAACAGAAGAATTTTAAAGCAGAAAGATTAAACATAAATCACTAACATCCTAACTCAAAATTCTATAGAGAAAAGCTAAAACAAATCTGAAAACTAGCCTAACTTGTTCACATTCTAATTCAACAGAAAATTTGTTTGGTACTACTTTCCCTTCATTTCCTTAATACAAAGAGCTTGACTTCCTACAAGAAACTTTAATCCTTAATACTGTTAAATATCAATTGATAATGGTTCTAGTATCATGTAAGGTCCATGAATGGGGAAAGATGAATAAAATAGTCATTATAAAACTCTTCAAGGACCAAGAAATCTGAGGAAGGCTCTCCAAAAGAAAGTCAAAAATCAACTCCAATAAAATATCCAAAACTGGAGAAAACTGTATGAGGCATAATTAACAGTTCCTTATCCGGTGACACAGTGAAAAAAAGAGGCATTTCCCACCTGATGCAGAGACTCAGGACGCAGGCTCCAGAAGTCCCAGACCATGTCCGGATCCTTCAGGTGTGTCTGAGGGTTTCTCTTCTGGCTGTGGATAAAGGACGGAAACTAAATGGAAAAAGAGAGGGAAAAAAATCCAAAAATTAAGTTTAAAGGACTTATGGCATCTTCAGTTCAGTCGCTCAGTCGTGTCCGACTCTCTGCGACCCCATGAACCGCAGCACGCCAGGCCTATGGTGTCTTGTACATTGCCTATTGTTAGGTTTACAGATTATCATTTTGAACAATACAATTTTAAAATTTTAAGCTGCAAAACCCTAAAATGAAATTTACCCTCTACACGTTTTTGAGCAGACTGCCTCTTTTTATTCATTTTCCAAGTGTTGTAAGGAAAACTGGATCATTCCCATCAAGTCAGTGAACCCCAAAATGCCAAACTAAGACTAATGATAATTGTTGTAATCTCACCTTATAAAAAGATACTAAATACAGAAAAAAATGTAAAAGGCAATCCAGCCAATCCCAATTGATGTTCTCTTCTTTCTGCTTTTCCCAGGGCTTTTCCTCAAATGCCAATCTATACAGAGTATTTGAAATCAATTTAAATCAACAAATATCTGCAGAGTGCAAAATAATTCATCACCTACCAATAGAGCGTCCCTGATGAAGAAAATGGGGGTGTTATTTCCAACAAGATCCCAATTACCATCTTCTGTGTAAAATTTCACTGCAAAGCCACGAGGGTCACGCACTGTGTCAGCTGAGCCCGATTCTCCAGCTAGAAGATTCAAATGGGGAAAATGAAGCCTCCACTACAGTACTCTGCATCCAGGAAGCCTCAAGTCATAAAAACACTGGGATCTACCCTTCCCAACTTCTAGAAGTATATTAGGTATTTAAGTGCCTGGGTTATTATTTCTACTACCCACCAGCTAATTTAGATTGAAAAAGTAAACAAAGAAATTAGCTGAGAGAAATAAGAAAGTATATATAATAACAGCTGAAAATATTATCCATTTGATGTAATAAGATTGCTTTGTTCAAACAGGTAATTAAAATTTAAATTAAAATAAGGGACGATAGCTTTGTTCAAACAGGTAATTAAAAATTGAAGTAAAATAAGGGAAGAGAATAATTATGAAGATTAAGGCAGTGAACAAAGAGAATAAGCAAGCTGTCAAAATTATGAGGTTAATATTAAGAAAATGAGTCAAGACAGAAATTTTTATCCTTAATTTCATTTCCTTTTGCATTTCACAGAATTACAAAAATGCACAAACACAGACTCATGCAGAGGCAGAATTAACCAGGCACTGTGGTATGCTGAGATGCAATTTGATAGCTCTAACTCTGACTAGCTCTGTAACATGAGAAAAATCACTCTCTCAGAAACAGAAATAACCCCACCAGGCAAAGCATTAATCCATCTACAGATTATAAACAGGATCAGTACAACACTAACCATGGGTGGCACAGAGTTAACCCTCAATAAAGGGCAGTTGTTCTCATGGCCGTGGAGTAAGACTACTGCTTCATGTTCCATTTCAGGCAACCACTCATAGGAAAAACTCTTTCCAACTGTCACAGAGTTGCAGGCGTGAGCTCTGCATAAGCATGGTTTCCTAAGACCTCTCAACAAACAGAATTATAAGTAACTTTCTACATGTCTTAAAATATTTTTTCTACTGTACAGTGCTGCTATACTTTGGAGAAGTGCTTGTTTCCTATTGTCTGGTAAGTTTTTTCTGGAAACTAAGCTATAAATGCCTCAGATAAAATACAGGGTTGAATGAAGCAACACCAGTAATGCAAACAGACCAACTTACCAACAGTGGAGAAGCGAACTGCAATGGGCGTCCTCTTTCCAATATGCTCAAACACCTTTGCCTTGGAGTACCTGGTAATGTCATGTGTGACCTCAAAGTAGCCAAAAGCCCCTAAGGAGAAAGACACAGAAACTGGCATCACAAGACTATCACTCAGGTCACCAGGCCCGCAACAGGTATCTGGGTGACAAGAGAAACCGGTGATTGAGCACTGGCGTTCTGGGAGCTTCCAATGATGGGAGAAGGGGAGATAACCAAAGATAAAATGATGAGAGCAAAATGCAAAGCCCTACGTCACTCAGGGCTAAGCTGAGAGCTACAGAGCCGGAGCCAAAGAGGAGTGGAGCCAGAAGGAACTAGCAGGGTTGCCAGAAGAACAAAGGGTCTGAGAGGCCCTTCAGGTACAAGTAGGATCTAGGAGAGAAAGAACAGGGGAGAGAGGAGGAGAAAACACACGGAAAGGCTGAGCCCTTAGGAAGCTCACCACAGAGCCCAGCAACAACCTGAACAGCATATCAAAGGCATGGCGGAAAAGCCCCACAAAAGAGCTGGAGAAGACAGAACAGGAAATACAGAAACTGGGAAGTCCAATACTTTGGCGACCTCACGTGAAGAGCTGACGCACTGGAAAAGACCCTGATGCTGGGAGGGATTGGGGGCAGGAGGATAAGGGGACGACAGAGGATGAGATGGCTGGATGGCATCACCAACTCGATGGACATGAGTTTGGGTGAACTCCAGGAGTTGGTGATAGGCAGGGAGGCCTGGTGTGCTGTGATTCACGGGGCTGCAACTGAGCGACTCAACTGAACTGACATGAAATGGGAGTCCAACAAAACTCCTTCCTTTCTATCAAGCTTTCTTTTTCCTATTGAGTTGTTTAAGATTCACAATATTTAAGCAATTTATTTACTTATTGGCTGTGCCATGCAGCCTGTGAGATCTTGGCTCCCCAACCAGGGACAGAACCCAGACCTCCTGCATTGGAAGCTTGGAGTCCTAACTACTGGACTGCCAGGGAAGTCCCTCCTTTTGAGTTTTTAGCTTTCTTTTAAATACCATCTACATCTTTTGTTTCTGTAGTAAAAGCAAGATAAAAGTTTTACAGAAGTTTTGGACAAAAAGGAAAAATCACTACAGCACATTTATAGCACATTGACTTTGCACAGTTAATTCCAGTATTTATCCAGTTAAGTGCACCATCTAATCCAGTTATAATTACGGTATGTCTATATCTGTATTTCCATATTTTTCATTCTTTACTAAGATGCATAATGGAATAAAAGGAAGATTACTCTTATTTTTAGCAAAATAAAGTATTTTACATGGAAGGTTCAATCCAGGGAAATAACCATCAATTAATTACTGACTCCTCTGTTGATGGACATTTTTGCCTTTCTCCAAGGAATGGAAATTTGGCACTTCTCTTAAAGGAGCTCTGATCCTTTGAGAAGTAATGTTTAACCCAGGTGTTATGAAACAGTCCTTTCACAGCAAATGAACACTGCTCTCACCTGCTCCTTTGGCATGCACGACTCTCTCAGGAATTCTCTCCCGGTCAAAGTGAGCCATTTCATCAGTGAAAACCACATCCTGGACAAGAAGGGGCCCTCGGGGCCCTACCGTCAGAACATTGAGTTTGTCTCCTACTGGATTACCGGCTCCAGTGGTCAGGACATCAGCTTTCTAAGTGAACAGGAGAGGAAAGGAGTGCAAGAGAGTCAGTACCATCAGGCCCTCAATTTCCACCGTCACAGGGCACATCATTTTGCCTTTGTATATCTGCTACTTGAACTCTTTTTAAATTTCCTGTGTGAAAAGTACTGAAATGTTACAAAATATGCAGTTGCCTGAAATTTATAACTGGGTCGGAGAAATCCTAAGAAATGCTAAGCAGGATGATATCTAGATGACTCACCAACTTGCTCCCCCTCTGTTCTAGGTACAGCCACCAGGCTCCACGCT
Source organism: Redunca redunca (assembly GCA_006410935.1). Lineage (NCBI taxonomy): Eukaryota > Metazoa > Chordata > Mammalia > Artiodactyla > Bovidae > Redunca > Redunca redunca. The sequence continues at coordinate 7,412 of SJYQ01016269.1, read as the reverse complement.
GAAAACCCCAGGTAGAGATCCCCCTAAAAGGGATTATACATCATATGTGTTTAACACAGAACGTCCAAACTCATAATGAGAGATGGTCCCCAGGGAAGCTATGCCTCCACATGCTTTACACAGATTTTCCCAATTATTCCTGACCACCAGACACGTCAAGGCGAATCACCCTGTACAGTGCAGTACGCTTCTCTCAAGCAGTCGGTACCAGCCATCTGCAGCATCTCTACTCAATTCCAAAAGAAGTCACCAACTTTTGTCATCACCAAAAATAAACAGTCACTGGTAAGATGGATTACAGTATTAATTTTCTAAAGATGCCAAATGTCTATGAGATGAGATAGGTTGTTTTACTGTAATTGGGGAGGTCCACCCAATTTTCCCATTTCTGTTATATCAGGAGCCGTTCAGCTATCTCTTCTCTAGGATGGGAGCAGCATTTTTAAGCCTCATGTGATCCCAGGCAGCTTCATCTTGCTCCGTGGTCATATTCTGCTTTTGACAGCAGCCAACATCCTCTCCCACGACCTTCCCCAGTCCTCCCCTGGCTACCAGCAAGTTAATCAACTTTTCATGTGCAAGAAAATAAAAATGGCAGGGGAGGGGGGCCAGTGGTGGTGGGGACTTCCCATAAAGGAGAAGAGTCTGTGAGAGAGCACCAAGCTCAGTGCAAGGAATGGTCAACAGGTCAGAGGGTCACTTCCATCTTTGCATCCCTAATACAGGAAGGCTGAGAAACTAACCAGACCACATCACAAGGCTCCTCCTCAGGACCAGGTCAGGGTGATAAAGCCAAGAACAAAAACTACGCCCAGAGGAGGCAGGTGCAGAGCCAGCTGGCTGAGGCGACGAGCGAGCTGAAGGACGAAAGAACGAGACGGTCTCACCTCGTGACAATGAATCATGGAATCTTAGTGTGGCAATGCTGGAATGGTGCCATCACTGGGCCTCCTGCCCACCCAATGGAGGAGTCTCCTCCATGACATCCATTCCCCCTGAGAAATGAAACCTGGGTTTGTAGGTCAGTAACACCCAGCATCTCTTCTAGTTCCCTGGTCTAATAGATCAACTGCCCTCTCTTTTAACACCTTTCCAAGCCAACGGATATGCAATTTGTCTTTAAAACAAGTGTGGCAGGAAAAGGTTCAACAGTCAGCAAAACAGAATGGAGGTCATGGTCAAAGATCAGGGAGGAAAAGACCCCTGACTTCAGGTGGCGTTTAGGGCAACATCAAATAAGAGATACTGTATTTAAACAAAGAGAGTATTCACTAGATGAAAAGAAGGACACTAGTATATTCACTGAGATGCTGAGAATTAACAGAGTTAATGCAATGAAGCTTTACTAAATAAAGTAAGTGAAGGTGGAGCTGGGAAATGGACCATCAAAAGCAAAATTTTTAAAGTCATCTCTGAAAAAAAGCCAGTTCCATGCAGTGAGCATTGCAATTAACCTCAGAATAGATACAATTTGTTTGGATTTCTGTTTAAATCAAACTTCCAGCATTCTCAAACATTTAGCATAATTCTGAACCTGATGCTAGGAAAGAGTGAAGGCAGGAGGAGAAAGGGAGGACAGAGGATGAGATGGTTGGATGGCATCACCAACCCGATGGACATGCGTTTGAAGTTGGTGATGGACAGGGAAGCCTGGAGTGCTGCAGTCGTGGGGCTGCAGAGTTGGACATGACTGAGCGACTGAACTGAATTGAACTGAACTTGAAGTAGAAAGCAGTGAAAACCAGCCTTCCTGGGCTACAAGCAATGACAAAAATGTCCCAGAACAGCAAGACCTAGAAGATGGTACCTGTTTAGAGGAGTACAGTCAGGTGAAGCCACTCCCTGCACGTGCTGAGAAAGACAGAGGTGATGACAGGGGAGGGGAGTGGTAAAGGAAGAAGAGACAAAAAATGAAAAGCCTACCAATGGCAGAGGCAGCAACCATCTTGGCAGTGGTGATGAGAGCCACAGGTCAGCAGACTTCAGCCAGAGGCCAGGAAAGATAGGGCAGGAGGGAAAAATAAGTGGGAGCTTGTCTGTTGGTCAAGGACAGAAGCAGCAGCCACAGTGCACCTGGGTCTCATTAGAAGTTCAACAGCCTCAAGGCGGACCCTCTGCAGGCGGGATGGCAGGGGCGGGGCGGTGGGGGAGTGGATTTAGCACCAGGGCCCCTCAGGTGACTCATTTCAAGTCACTCATTCACCAGCTGTGGTCCCTGTCCTCCCGGTCCCCACAGACCACAGAGCCTGGCAGGATGTATCCCTGTGACCTGCACACACAAGGGCAGAGGTCTGCCCACTTGGAGGAGGGTAGACAGAGGCCTCCGGAGGACAGTGAGTGCCAGTAAAACCATAACATAACCACACCCGGAGCCCATGCCCGTTATTCACAAGCATCAAACTAAAGAAACAACATCCCATGACGCAAGCTCTGGGCTTTCTCTAGGGATATGATGGAGGGTGGTAACCACGGTTCCAGAGCTAATCAGAGAGGACAAACACGCAGAATCAGTACAGCTGATGGGACTGTACCTAGGGTCTCATTTCCCTTTGTAACTACCGCTTCTCGAGCACTTGCCATATGCAAGGCTTGTTTTCCTAGCTATCTTCCTTCAAGCCTCTCAACAACCAGTGAGAGGAATATCATTGCTTGTTCAGTGGTCGATGCCACATGCTCAGAGTATTTAAGTAACTTTACGCAGATTTCTGTTTGGCAGCACACAGGAAAGTATGGAAGGGCAAAGTTATGTCTGCCAACTTGCTGGTTAGAGTGTTTTTGTTTTTTAAATTTTTTGGCCACTCCACGTGACATGTGGCATCTCAGTTCCCCAACAAGGACTGAACCTGTGCCCCCTGCATTGGAAGCAAGGAGTCTTAACCACTGGACTGGCAGGGAAGGGCCTGTTTTAACTCAGTGCAAGATCACTTTAGAACTAGAATTTTTTTAAGGACAGAAGAGCTCTTCTGTTGATAGATAATTCTAAGAGCTCCCGCTCTGGGAAAGCAGCATCAGTTACCTGTTAATGTGTTTAACATCTTTCTGGCTGCCAATTCCTCGTGACAATCGTACATGCTTCTCCTGGACCACTCTTCCTGCCCCACCCATGCCGCCCCACAAGCTAGGCCAAGGGCATCTTCCTGTGCCCCACAGAACAGATAATCTCATTGCCTTAATGCTTTATGGTTTTTTCTCTCAAGACAGTATACTCTTTCTGCATCTAGAGCCCCGCCACAAGTGCACAACCAAGGCTGAGGAGTCAGCAAGGGAATAAATTAAACTATGGACTGATATGAAATCGCCAAGAAAGATTATTTCTAAAAAGGAGGAAGAGGTAACAATAGCCCATGCCTCTCCCTGCACCTTTCCTGCAAAAAACAAAAGGGAAATATCTGAACTTATAGCTTCAAATTCTTTTTTTTCAATTTTTATTTATTTTTATTTTAGATGATGCTGGGTTTTCATTGCTGTGCAGGGCCTTTCTCTAGTTGTGGCGAGTGGGGACTACTCTCTAGTTGTGGCACGTAGGCTTATTGCTTTGGCTTCTCTAGGTGCAGAGAAAGGCCTCGGCGTTTAGACTTCAGGAGTTGTGGCACACAGGTTTATTTGCCTCGCCGCGCATATAATCTTCCCGGATGAGGGGTGGAAGCCACGTCCCCTATATTGGCAGGTGCATTCCTAACCACTGGACCACCAGGGAAGTCCTGTAATTTCAAATTCTGATGAAAATCCATTAAACAACCTTGTGATAAAAACTGCTACAGCAATTGGCAAAAAGTACTTTGGCCTTGTTTAAAGGCTCGCACCATGATTAGAAAGAGAGGCTTGAGATTAAAGTAAAATTCCACTTTGGCTTTGCTGTATTTTTTGGCTCAAACTAAGACAGGGATGAAGAAATTTTCCTGGGAGCGGTCAAGATGGCTTTCTCTGGTGAAATATTTTGTCAACATAGTTGCCACTAAGTGCCCTCTGCTCACAGAATTTCCAAGAACTCGCTCATCTTAGGCTTCTTTTTTTAAACTGAAAAAGAGGGGTCATACAAACTGTCCCCAGCTTTCAATCCCAATAGAGTCATAATGTCAGCTTTATATTCTCAGAGATCAGTACAGAATATACCTTTCATTTTCTAGCAAATCAGTGCCTACAACACACCCCGTTCAGAAAACCAAAGACAGCCTTGGTCCTCAAGTTTCCTTGGTCCTCGAGTTGGGGGAGTTGGAATGACAGTGGGGTGGGGTTCCAGGCCTCCTGCCCTGATGCAAGGAAGCGGGGAAACCTCCCCTTGTGGGGCATTTTGGGAAAGGGACCCAGGCCTACGCAGGGAAGCCAGCGGCCGCAAGCAGCATCTGCTCCTCTGGTGGTCTCCAGAGTTGCCTAAACACAAGGCGTAAATAAATTCAAATCAGGGAAATGGTCTCAGCAGGCCCTCTCTGCCAAAACTCCTAAGCCACATTCTCCAGTTAAGCCTCAGCTTATAATGAAGATGATGCCTGCATCTCCTGTCACCCCACTGATTCTTTCTTTGCCTCTCTCTGTTTAGGTGTGAAAGGCCTTACTAGACACACTCAAGCTTCAGAACAACAAATATCAGCTTGCTCTGCGGGCAATGTTCTACGCTGCTCAGCTTATCACATTTAGTCCACCTCTCCAAGGTAAAGACCGTGATAATGTCTGCTATACAGAAGAGGAAACGGGCATGGAGAAGTTATACAACCAGCTCCAGGCTACCCACCTAAAACGGGGCAGAAGCAGAGTTTGAACCCAAGCAGACTGGCTCAAGGACCCAAAAGCATACACTATAGCGCCTCTCAGAACAGCACAGCTTACATCTCCTGCACATATTCTACAGGCTGGGCAACTGACATGTGTTGGTTTACACACGTTTTATATAAATTAATTCTCACAGCAATACTGCAAGGTAAGGAGAATTGTTATCCCATTTTCAATATGGGAAACAAAAGGGGAAGGAGGTGAGGTAATCTGCCCAGCAGTCAAGCCTCAAGTTGAACCCTGTTTGATTGTAAAGCCTGACCCCTCACTGGTTGCTAAATCACTGTAAACTTCATTTAAAACCACCCTAAGGAAGAGACAGATGGACTTAAGAGACATATCAATCAATGCCGTGTGTGAACCTTATTTGCATCTAGATTTGAACAAAGTGTTAAAAAAAAAAAAAGAGAGATGACAATGTCAGGGAGTCTCAGGACCTCCCTGGAGTGATTCTCTAGAACTCAGAACTCAGCATCTAGCCATCCTCAGGCCATCATTTATTACGGCATTTAGATACAAAGCAAAACAAGCAAGGAGAAGAGGCTCCTTAAGTCAGAGGAAACCAGCAGAAGCTTCCAAGAGTCCTCTCCCAGTGGAGCCACACAAGACATGCCTAATTCCCCCAGCAAGTCGTGGCAACTCACATGAACTGCTATTCTGCAGAGGAGCTCATTATGGGGGAGAGTCAGTGGGACAAAAATTCATTATTGAAGCTGACAGACAAAAGCTTGGAGCTTCATTATACCATCTTTTCTGTTCAGCTCTGGTTTGAAATGTTCTACAATATAAAGTGTGGATTGTTTTTTGGCTTTTTGTTTTTCCATGAAGAATCAAAGAGCTATGTCGAAGAAAAGAAGTAAGGGAGAAGTTGAAACAAGGGACAGAAATAGAGGGCTGCATCATGCATGAGTGGTTAGCCTGGGCAGGCTCTGTGTTAAATACTCTTCCTACATCAACACATTCGGTCAAGACAAAGGACAGGCAAGTTCAGCACTGTACTCAAAATATACAACAGACCAGGTGATTAACGCTTCTTCCTGGTGGGGATTTAGTCACTAAGTCGTCTCCGACTCTTGCAACCCTGCAGACTGCAGCCCATCAGGCTGTTCATGGGATTTTCCAAGAACACTGGAGTGGGCTGCCATTCCCTTCTCCAGGGGATCTTCCCAACCCACAGATCGAACACAGCTCCAGCAGGCAGATTTTTTACTAAGCCACAGGCTCCTGCCCAGAGAGGCCTTACTGTCACTAGAAAACATGGAGAATCTTAACTTCCATGCAGGTGATTTACTCCTAAATTCTGAATTCAATAGAATGTGCTTTTTTTTTGTCTTAAAACATTGGAAGCATTAGAGTGACACACCTCAATACCACATCACGCTGAGGGGGTTCTCTAGCACAAAAATCAGTGAACAGACAACACTGGGAAACATTTCTGACTGCCTTAAAGACTAAAAACTATGCTTTCTGGGCTCCAAGTGGCAACTTCATCACCAGGATATACTTCATCTTGTAAGCTGACTTCATGAGTAAGCCACCAGGTGCCTCAGTATAAGTCAAGAACTGTTGGTCATTCTAAGTGCAAGAGGCAAGAATGAATTCTTGTCCTACTTTACTCATTGTCTAAGTTATTTTATACCATCCACCTCTAGAAGTGCCATTCAATAAAAAATTGAATAATATATAATGGAAAAAAATGAAATCAAATAAATGTAAGAAAAAATCAAAATGTGTTCTTCATTAAGAACCAAACGGGCCCTGTTGGTACCAAACAAAGTATACTAAAGTTTCAGCGAGAGTGACAACAGGCCTCTCAACACTCCGCTCGCTGCTATGGAATATGGCCTCAGGCTGACAGCAATGCACTGGGCAAGGAACAATAAGATCTCACAGGCAAGCACAGAACTGCCCTTCCCTGGTGGCTCAGATGGTAAAGACTCTGCCTGCAATGCAGGAGACCTGGGTTCAATCCTTGGGTTAGGAAGACCCTGGAGGGAATGGCAGCCCACTCCAGTATTCTTGCCTGGAGAATTCCATAGACAGACCATGGAGTCCTAAAGAGTCAGACAAGACTGAGCGACTTTCACAAGTCAGAGTGAACCCTGTGAGGGCAGAGGGAGCAAATGCCTGAGGAAAACTAAAAAATGATTCCAAGGATCCCAGGGAAGACAACTAGTGGGTAGATTTTTGGTTCTTTTTTGCAGATATTAATCCAACTTTATCAGTAATCACTTTTTTTTTAAGTAGGTCTGGATGAGCTCTATCAGCTGTTTATTTTTAAACAAAATTTATTGAAACACAGATGATTTACAGTGTTGTGTTTGTTAGTTTCAGGTATATAGCAAAGTGATCCAGAAAGATATTTTAGGTTCCTTTCCATTAATCATTATTACAAGATATTGTGTACTGTTCCTTTATGCTGTATGGTAGGTTCTTGATGGTTATCTGTTTTATTTATAGTAGTGTGAATATGTAATCCCAAACTCCCAATTTATCCTTGCCCCACCACCTTCCCCTTTGTTAACCATAAATTTGCTTCCTATGTCTGTGAGTCTATTTCTGTTTTATAAATAAGTTCATTTTTATCATTTATTTTTAGATTCTAGTGGACAGTTTTTATTCAGGGGGGGGCGGGGGGGGGGGGG
>SJYQ01016262.1:1384-15598 GCA_006410935.1 Redunca redunca | reverse complement strand
GGGTTTTGATCTCAGTTGCCCTGACTGATTCTATTTGATATGATTGTGTCTATATATAAGAAACACAGGCGTGTAGGAGAAGAGAAAATGTAAAGCAAAAATGAGTCTGAATTGTAGATGTAGAGCTCCAGCTATGAAAACTTTAAGAAGATTAACTGCTGTGATGGTAATCTGGCACATTTTCAATTCTAGCTATCATTTGTTATTAACTGAAAGAACATTGAAATAATTGGATACTGAGGTGCATAATTGCTGGCAATGGGATGGAGGAGGGGAGTTGGTTAGCTAGCAAGAAGACTTACAGCTGTTTTTCTGTTAACACTGTATATTTGGCATTGGTTGATAACAGCAGGAAAATTATGAGTATGCTGAGAACTTGTTATATTGATTCTACTTTGTAATGATATGAAAGAGTTTAATGGTTCCTCTTATAAGATGTAATATTTCTTTCTTTCTTTTTTTGTCATTCCAGCAGCCATCAGAAAAGAGACCACAAGAAACCAGTTGTCTGTACAGTCCTCTTCATCGTTTGTGACCTAGGATATTGAGCTCTTGGGCTGTCAGAATTCCAGTTCATGAGGCAATCTATGTCATTCTGGTATAGCCAGGTGAGTAGTCCCTATGGACTAATTTCTTGTTCTCTGAAAAGAATAAGAAAGAAAAAAAAACAAAGTAGGGGAGTATGAAAAAAATCTAGATATGAATCTTAGGCCCTAGAGGAGAAATTAAGGCTTGGGCCATAAGCAGCAAAACAGGTGAAGATGACCCTGGGGGTTATATACAAGTTCACTAGAGTGGAATTCATGAAGAAAATACTGGGAGAATTACCTCTGTTTTGAGACCTGGCTTGACTTCAAGCATGAAGAAACTGAGGTTGAACTGCAATAAAAATACCTATGAAGGCAAAGTTAAATAGGAAAGAAGTATGCCTTGAAGTTAAAATGGATAGAAGCTTAATTTTAATGAAGTACCTTTTTCTTTCTTTTTTAGAAAACTAGCAATATTTTATCTTTTTTTTTAATTTTTATTTTATATTGGACTATATAGTTGGTTTACAATGTTGTGTTAATTTCAGGTATACAGTAAGGTGATTCAGTCATGAAGTATCTTTTTCTAAAGCAATATTAGCTCTATAGAGATGATAATAACATTTTAAAGGTTTCTTTTATATTTAGGAGAATGAATCCCAGCTCTTTAACTTACTAGTTGTGTGACCATGGGAAAATTAGTTACCTTCTCAAACTTCAGTTTCTTTACCTATCAAATAGATTAGGTATACTTATATGGTTACTGTACAAATTAAATAAAAATTATATGAAGTGTATAACATGATGCCTAGCACATACTTAGAGCTCAATATACAGTCACTATTATCAGGCTTTGGAAGGAAGAGTAAATGAGATGGGAGTGCAGTAATGTGATGAATGATTCTTCACAGGTAGGCATGCAATTAGTTATTTCTTGTCAGGATAGTTTGCAGCAAGAAGTTTCAAGGTCAGACTGTCTTGGAGATCAGGGCTACAATAGGTGCTAATCAGGCCAGTTTGAAGGAGGGTAGCTTCCTTTGCTTCTTGAGTTTGTAACAAATTAAATCTTCTACAATTCCCTTCCAGAACAGTGGATTTAACATTAGCATTTTAGCTAGATTTATCTTTAGTGTTTTTAATATTTTTGTTTGTTTGACGTGGGTCTTGAATTCTGGGTAAGATGGCAAAACCATCAACAGATCAAGTAGACAGACCATGCTAGTTAAAAACAAAGATGGTAAGTGTTAAGAGTATAAAAGGTACAGATTTCTCCACAGTTAGTGTAGATCACCTTTTGGATTTACTTCATTAGGTCACTTGTCTGGGAAGAGTGAAACAGAATGCCTGGAGTTGAAGTGCCACAGGGAGTCTAAAACAAAGGTCCTAATGAGGTTCTCTGATCAGCCTATTCAAGTTAAGGAGGAGGAAGTAGGCTTCTCAGTCTAAATAGCAAAGGAGGACATGGACTATACTTTTTATGGACCTAATTTTGCTAAAAAATAGCCATGGGAGAGAAAGTATAAAGGTATAGTATTTTTTTTATTGTTATTTCACATTCTGTTTGAAGAGTCTCTGATTTAAACAATTTTAATAGACTTTATTTTTAGAGCAGTTTTATGAAACTCCAATACTTTGGCCACCTGATGTGGAGAGCTGACTCATTTGAAAAGACCCTGATGCTGGGAAAGATTGAGGGCAGGAGGAGAAGGGGACGACAGAGGATGAGATGGTTGGATGGCATCACCGACTCAATGGACATGGGTTTAGGTGAACTTCCAGAGTTGGTGATGGGCAGGAAGGCCTGGCATGCTGCAATTCATGGGGTCGCAAAGAGTCGGACATGACTGAGCGACTGAAGAACTGAACTGAACTGATGGTCACATCAAAATTAAACTGAAAGTTCCTATATACCCCCTGACCCCACACAAGCACAGCCTCCCCCACAATCAACATTCTGTACCAAAGTGGTGCATTTCTTAAAATTAATGAACCTATAATGACACATCATTATCACCCAAAGTCCATAGTTCATACTTGGTACTGTACATTCAGTGGGTTTTGACAATTGTATGATGACATATAGCCACTTATAGTATCATACAGAATAGTTTCACCCCCTTGAAAATCTTCTGTGTTCTTATTTATCCCTCTCTCCTCCCTAACCCCTGGTAACCAACCATTGGCCTTTTTACTGTTTTTATAGTTTTGATCTGATTTTTAAAAATAGCTTTATTGAGGTATAGTTCACACACCACACAACTCACCCATTTAAAGTGTACAATCCAATGTATAATTTAGTATATTGACCTTTTCAAAGGACCAGCTTTTAGTTTCATTGATTTTTTTCTATTGATTTCTATTTTCAGGCTCATTGATTTCTGCTCTAATTCTTATTATTGTCTTTTCTTCTGCTTACTTAGAATTTAATTTGCTCTTCTTTTTCTAGCTTCCTAAGGTGGAAACTGAGATTACTGATTTTAGATCTTTCTTCTTTCGTGCATTCAATACTATGACTTCTCTCTAAACACTGTTTTTGTGGTATCCCACATATTTTGATAAGTTATATTTTCATTTTCATCTAGTCAAAATATTTTTAAATTTCTCTTGAGATTTCTCCATGACCATGTGTTATTTAGAAGAGTGTTGTTTAATCTCCATATATTTTGGAATTTTTCCAGTCATCTTTCTGTTATGATTTCTAGTTTAATTCCACTGTGGCCTGGCAGTGAAAATTGTTTGATTTCTATTCTTTTAAATTATGTTCTTCACATTGTTAAGGTGTGTTTTATGGCCTAAACTGTGATCTATCCTGGTACATGTTCCATGTGAGCTTGAGAAAAAATGTGTGTCCTACTATTATTGAATGAATTAGTCCATAGATGTCAATTATATCCAGTTGATTGATGGTGTTGTTAAGTTCAGCTAGATCCTCACTGTCTGCTAGAACTGTTCATTTATGACAGTTCTATTTTATGGAGGCATGTTGAAGTATCTAAACAAGATATTGGATTTATCTATTTCTCTTTGCAATGCTATTAGTTTTTGCCTCTCATAAGTTAATGCTCTGTTGTTAGGTTGTATATACATTAAGGACTGTTATGTCTTCCTGGAGAATTAGCCCTTTTATCATTATGTAATGCTCTTCTTTATCCCTGATAACTTCTCTTGCTTAAATTTCATTCTGTGTGAAATTAATATAGCTACTCCTCTTTTTTTGTTAGTGTTAGCATGGTATATTTTATTCCATCCATTTACTTTTTAATAAAAATTTTTTTTTATTTGGCTGCATCAGGTCTTAGTTGTAGCACATGGCATGCAGGCTTAGTTGCTTTGCAGCTTGTGGGATCTCAGCTCCCCAACCAGGAATTGAACTCATGCCCCTAGCATTACAAAGCAGATTCATAACCACTGGACCACCAGGGAATTCCCCATCCATTTACTTTTAATCTATATGTGTCTTTATATTTAAAATGGGCTTCTTATAGATAACATATACCTGGGTCTTATTTCCTTAATTCATTTTTATAATCTCTATCTTTTCAATGGTACATTTTAACCATTAACATTCAAAGTGATAATATTTATCATATTCATTAGTGTTTTCTATTTGCTGCCCTTGTTCTTTGTTCCTGTTTTTATCTTTTATTCTTTTTGTACCTTCTGTGGTTTTAACTGAACATTTTATATAGTTCCATTTTGTTTCCTTTCTTAGAACAGCAACTATACTTTTTCCCCCTTTTTAGTGGTTGCCCTAGAGTTTTCAGTATACATTTGTAGCTAATCCAAGTCCACTTTTCAAATAATACTACAGTTGACCTTTGAACAACATGCACAGGTCCATTTATATGCAGGTTTTTTCCCAATAAATATATAGTTAGCCCTCTGTATTCATAGGTTTTGCATCTGTGGGTTCAACAACTGCATAGTGAAATTTCCATTTGTGGTTGGTTGAATCCACAGTTGTGAAACCTACAGATATGGAGGGGCAACTGTACTATGCCATTTTATATAAGGGACTTGGGCATCCATGGATTGAGGACTCCTGGAAACAATCCCCTGTGGATACCTAGGGACAACTGTACACTGTTTCACAGGTAGCACACGTGCCTTATGATGACAAAATAATCCTAATTCCTCCCTCTTGTTCTTTCTTATCATTGCTGTCACTCATTTCACTTCATTATAAACACACACACACACGTATACATAATTGAATGCTCTGTTGCTATTTGAGCAAACTGGCATCTATTAGATCAATTTAGAATAAGAAAAAATTTCTTTTTTTAAATTCCGTCTCCTGGTATTCCCATTTTGTATATATTACACTTTTATTGTTGTTGACCCACAGTTCTTAGATATTCTTTTCCTTTTTTAGAAAAGTCCTTTTCAGTTTGCTTTTTATTTCTGGAGGATTCTATTGATATTCTCAAGCTCAGTGATTCTTTCCTCAGCCATGTCCAGTCTACTAATGAGTCTGTCATAGGTATTCTCCATTTCTGTTACAGTGTTTTAAATCTGTAGAAAATCTTTTTGATTCTTAGAATTTTCATCTCTCTGCTTAAATTACTCATCTGTTCTTGCATGTTATCTGCCTTTTCCATTAGAGCTCCTAGCATATTTATCATAGTTGCTTTAAATTCATGGCTGATTCCAGCATCTGGTATGTCTGGATCTGGTTCTGATGTTTGCTCTGTCACTTAAAACTGTATTTTGCTTTTTGGCATGCCTTGTTGTTTTTCACTGAAAACCAGACATGGTGTATGAGGTAAAAGGAACTTTGGTAAATAGGACTGTTGTAATGTACTGGTAAAGTATGGTGGGAGGAGAAGTGTTTTATAAATCCTCTGATTAAGCCTTAATCTTTCAGTGACCCTGTGTCCCTGGGCTGTGAAATTTATTTGTCTCTCAGATTTTTATTCTCCCCACTTAGGTGGTACAGAGTGTTTAGAGGGGGGCAAGAGTTGACTATTTCCCTTCCTCTAGGTTGAGCAGGCTCTAATAAGACCCCAATAGATTAGGCTCTTGTAAAACAGTTTCTCTTAAGGGTAGAACAGAATGGCCTAGCATATTTCAAAAAGATTACTTTCTCCTCCTCCTACTGGAATCCCGAGAGTGCGTTATCTCCATGACTGGGTCTTCCTGGATTTTTTAAAATCTCTCAGGCTTGTCCACTCTGATACTCCAGCATTTCATCAATAGTTCAGAATTTTCTACCCCAATACTGGTTCCTATGGAAGTTTCTGCTCATGGGTTTCTGTTTTGGCAAGTTGTAATTCTCTGAATCTGCCTGCTTGTTCCCCAACTTGGGGGGGCAGTGTTTGCCTTATTACTTCACTGACAGATCTAGAAGAGTTGCTAATTTTTTCCTTTGTTCAGCTTTTTACTTATTAGGATGGAGTGATGACTTCTTATGTGCCAGACTAGAAATTGGAAGTCTCCTTTGTCAATTTTTTAATTGGATTATTCATTTTAGTATTAAGTTGCAAGAATTTATGTATTTATGTATGTTTAGTCCCTTAACATATATATGATTTGAAAATATTTTTCTCTCATTCTGTGTGTTGTCTTTTCACTTTCTTTCTTTTTCTTTTTTCATTATTCCCTGGAAGTCTAGTACCATCTTTCCTTTGTCCTGGAGAAGCTCAAACTTTCCCATTATTTTTCCCCTCAGATATTTAAGCCACTGCCTATACCAATACATTTTTATAAGTTGCCATCTCTCAAACAAGATCTGATGGCAGGCACTGGGGGATATTTGTCTTTCATGTGTTTGCCAATTTCTTATTTTAAGTTCTGTCATAGAATGTTTATTAAGAAGATCCTTGGCTATGGAACCTACATTCTGGACACATTCATGTGGCCACTGATTTAGAATGGAGAAGGTCTAATACCTTTCATTTTTTGATGTTTTACAGCAGAGAGAATAAAACACAAATTATTGTCTAAGTAAATCATTGTCTGAATTCTCCCCAAGTAAATATTTATGCTTTAAACATAGTTTTTCTGCTGAATGGTGTCTTTATAAGTATCCTGTGCATCTCAGGTACCTGTGCATCTGCTTTCTCTAAGCAGTTATTCTCATAAGTAGAGTGATGTCTCAGATATGTTTTACATTATCTCTGAACATTTTTAATTTGGGTATGTGAGATTACCTTCAAGAATAAAGTTAGATAGGTTGATTGCATTTGAAGAGATCTTCATAATTCTGAATGTCTTGTACTTTAAACCTGTAAGAAAATTAATTTTAGATGCAGTTAACAGCTACGACCTCTTTATTCTCCTTGTCCAAGTTCTTCAGCCCCTGCTTATATTTGGAGATCTTGTTACTTATTCTCCTGGGACCTGACATGGACTGTCTTGCCATGGGTCCTTTTATTGATGGAGTCTTTTCACTTTTTTGATATATCCTTTGAAATACCAAAGTTTAAAATTTTGGTTAGTCAAGTATATCTATTTTTTCTTTAATTACTCATGTCTTTGGTATCATACATAAGAATCCATTGCCCAATTCAACATAATGAATATTTACATTTATGTTACATTTAGGCCTTTGATCCATTTGAGTTAATTTTGTATATGATATGAGATAAGGGTCCAACTTCATCTTTTGAATATGGCTATCCAGTGTTCCCAGTAACCTTTGTTGAAAACACAACTCTTTCCCCATTGAATGTCCTTGGCACCCTTTTCAAAAATCAATTGACCACAGATACATGTGTTTATTTCTGTACTCTTAATTCTATTCCACTGATCTGTGTGTCTATCCTGGGCTTCTCCAATGGCTCATTGGTAAAAGAATCTGCCTGCAATGCAGGGGACACAGGAAATGTGGGTTCCATCCCTGGGTCGGGAAGATCTCCTGAAGGAGGAAATGGCAACCCACTCCAGTATTCTTGCCAGGAAAATCCCATGGACAGAGGAGTCTGGTGGGCTACAGTCCATAAAGTCGCAAGGAGTTGGACATAACAGAGTGACTGAAGATACATACACATGTGTCTATTCTAATTCCGGAACCACACTGTCTTGATTATTGTAGCTGTGTTTAATAAGTTTTGAAATTTGGAAATGTGATCACTCTAGCCTTGTTTTTATTTTTCAAGATTGTTTGGTCATTCTGTGTCTCTTGAATTTCCACATGAATTTTAGATTCAGCTTATAAATGTCTGTAAAGGAGAAAGCTGGAAATTTGATGGAGATTACTTTGAATCCATACATCAATTTGGGGAGTATTGACATTTTAACAATGCTAGACATTATGTTAGACATTAGACATTATGTCTAATACTGTTAAAATGTCATCCATGAAGTGGTATACCTTTCTACTTATTTAGTTTTTTTTTTTTCTAATGAGGTCTTTTCCATTTTATTTATTTATTTAGCTGTGCCATGCAGGATCTTAGTTCCCTGACCAGGAATTGAACCCACCCTGTGCAGTGGAAGCATGGAGACTTAAAATACTGTACTGACAGGGAAGTTCCTATTAAGTTATTCAAGTTATTTTAACAATATTTTATAGTTTTCAGCATATACATTTTGTACTTCTTTTGATATGTTTATTTACAATTCTTTTTAATGCTATTATAAATGATATTGTTTCTTTTTTATATTTATAATTTATTTTTTTAATTGGAGGTTAATTGCTTTACAGTGTTTCATTAATTTCTGCTGTACAACACTGCATATCAATCATCAGTTCAGTTCAGTCGCTCAGTCGTATCCAACTCTTTGCGACCCCATGAATCACAGCACGCCAGGCCTCCCTGTCCATCACCAACTCCCGGAGTTCACCCAAACCCATGTCCATTGAGTTGGTGATGCCATCCAACCATCTCATCCTCTGTTGTCCCCTTCTCCTCCTGCCCTCAATCTTTCCCAGCATCAGGGTCTTTTCAAATGAGTCATCTCTCCACAGGTGGCCAAAGTACTGGAGTTTCAGCTTCAACATCAGTCCTTCCAATGAACACCCAGGACTGATCTCCTTTAGAATGGACTGGTTGGATTCTCCTTGCAGTCCAAGGGACTCTCAAGAGTCTTCTCCAACACCACAGTTCAAAAGCATCAATTCTTCAGGGCTCAGCTTCTTCACAGTCCAATTCTCACATCCACGCATGACCATTGGAAAAACCATAGCCTTGACTAGGTGGACCTTTGTTGACAAAGTAATGTCTCTGCTTTTTAATATGCTGTCCAGGTTGATCATAACTTTCCTTCCAAGGAGTAAGCGTCTCTTAATTTCATGGCTGCAGTCACCATCTGCAGTGATTTTGGAGCCCAAAAGAATAAAGTCTGTCACTGTTTCCACTGTCTCCCCATCTATTTGCCATGAAGTGATGGGATCAGATGCCATGATCTTTGTTTTCTGAATGTTGAGCTTTAAGCCAACTTTTTCACTCTCCTTTTTCACTTTCATCGACTATATGTATATCCCCTCTCTTGAACTTCCCTCCCACCACCCCATCCCACCCCTCTAGGTTGTCACAGAGTGCCAGGCTGGGTTTCCTGTGTTAAACAGCAGCTTTCCACTAGCTATCTATTTTACACATGGTAGTGTATATGTCAGTGCTAACTTTCTCAATTCATCCCACCCTCTCCTTCCCTCACTGTGTCCATGAGTCCATTCTCTATGTGTCTGCATCTCTATTCCTGCCTTGCAAATAAGTTCATCAGTACCATTTTTCTAGATTCCATATATATGAGTTAACATATGATATTTGTTTTTCTCCTTCTGACTTACTTCACTCTGTGTAACAAACTCAAGTTTCATCTTGTCAGTTCAACTGATTCACATTTGTTCTTTTTTATGGCTGATGAATATCCCACTGTATATATGTGCCACAACTTCTTTATCCATTCTTCTGTCAATGGACATCCAGGTTGCTTCCATGTCCTGGCTATTTTAAATAATGCTACAGTGAATATTGGGGTATATGTGTCTTTTTGAATTATGGTTTTCTCAGGGTATATGCCCAGTTTTGGGATTGCTGGGTCATATGATAGTTTTATTCCTAATATTTTAAGGAATCTCCATACTGTTCTCCATAGTGGCTGTATCAATTTACATTCCCATCAACAGTGCAAGACAGTTCTCTTTTCTTCACATCCTCTCCAGCATTTATTGTTTGTAGACTTTTTGATGATGACCATTCTGACCAGTGTGAGATGATATCTCATTGTAGTTTTGATTTACAGTTCTCTAATAATGAACGATGTTGAACATCATTTTTTCTGCAAGCATATAGAAATATCATCAAGTTTTATATATTTATCTTGTATTTTGCAATGCTGCTGAATTCATTTATTCTAATTATTTTCTAGTGTTTTTCTTAGGATTTCCTATATATAAGACTAAGTCATCTACAAATATAGTTAAACTTTTTTTCTAGTCTGGATGCTTTGTTTTCTTTTCCCTTTTTTCTTCCTTTCCTTTTTCCCCCTAATTGCCCTGGCTATATCCTCCAATACAGTGTTGAATACAAGTAGTGAGAGTAGACATACTGGTCTTGCTTATGAACTTAGGGAAAAACATCCAGTCTTTCACCATTAAATATTATTCATACATGCCCTTTACCAGGTTGAGGAGGTTACCTTTTCCCTTTAAAAAAAAAAATTTTGTTTATCATGAATAGTTTTTACGGTTTGTCAGTCTGTGTCTATTGAGATGATAATATGTTTTTTGTCCTTTATTGATATAGTATTTAACACTAATTGATTTTTGGATTTTAAACCAACCTTACATTATTGGGATAAATCCTACTTTGGCATGGTTTATATTTCTTCTTACATATTGCTGGATTAATGTTGCATATGAGTGTGGGTGTTTGTGTGTGTGTGTGCATGTGTGTGTCTACAGTCATAAGAGAGTCCATAATTTTCTTTATAGTAATATTTCTGGTTTTGGTATTGGGGTAATACTGACCTCATAGAATGAGCTGGGAAGTGTTCCCCTATCATTTATGGGGGGATAATTTATGAAAAATTATTAACTCTTCCTTAAACATTTGGTAGACTTCACTAGTGAAGTCATCTGTGTCTGGGCTTTTCCTTGTGGTAAGGGCTTTGATTACCATTTCAACCTTTTTACTTATTTAGATCTACTCAAATCCTCTATTTCCATGTTCTAGCTATTGTAAATAGTGCTGCAATGAACATTGGGGTTTATGCATCTTTTTCAATTTTGGTTTTCTCAGGAGATATGCTTAGGAGTGGGATTGTTGGGTCATATGGTCGTTTTATTCCTACCTTTTTAAGGAATCTTAGATTTTAAGGAATTTTCCATAGTGGCTGTTATCAGTTTACATTCCCACCAGCAATGCAAGAGTGTTCCCTTTTCTCCACACCCTCTCCAGCATTTATTGTTTGTAGACTTTTTGATGATGGCCATTCTGACTGGTGTGAGGTGGTATCTCATTGTAGTTTTGATTTGCATTTCTCTAATAATGAGTGTTGTTGAGCACCTTTTCATATGCTTGTTAGCCATCTGTATGTCTTCTTTGGAGAAATGTCTGTTTAGGTCTTTTCCCCACTTTTTGGTTGGGTTGTTTGTTTTTCTGGTATTAAGTTGTATGAGCCGCTTGTATATTTTGGAAATTAATTCTTTGTCAGTTGTTGCCTTTGCTATTATTTTCTCCCATTCTGAGGGTTGTCTTTTCACCTTGTTTATAGTTTCCTTTGCTGTGCAAAAGCTTTTAAGTTTAATTAGGTCCCACTTGTTTATTTTTGTTTTTATTTCCATTACTCAGGGCAGTGGGTCATAGAAGATCTTCCTTTGATTTATGTCATTGAGTGTTCTTCCTATGTTTTCCTCTAAGAGTCTTATAGTTTCTGGTCTTACGTTTAGGTCTTTAATCCATTTTGAGTTTATTTTTGTATATGGCATTAGGAAGTGTTCTAATTTCATTCTTTTGCACATAGCTGTCCAGTTTTCCCAGCACCACTTACTGAAGAGGCTGTCTTTGCTCCATTGTATATTCTTGCCTCCTTTGTCAAAAATAAGGTACCCATAGGTGCGTGAGTTTATCTCTGGGTTCTCTATCTTGTTCTGTTTGTCTATATTTCTGTTTTTGTGCCAGTATCATACTGTCTTGATGACTGTAGTTTTGTAGTATAGTCTGAAGTCAGGAANAAGTTTGGGAGGGAGGTTTGGGAGGGAGGGGACATGGGTATATGTAAGGCTGGTTCTTGTTGATGTATGACAGAAAACCACAAAATTTTGTAAAGCACTTAACCTTCAATTAAACAAAAATTGTTTGAAGAATATAAACATCAAAGGAGAAGGCAATGGCAGCCCACTCCAATACTCTTGCCTGGAAAATCCCATGGATGGAGGAGCCTGGTGGGCTGCAGTCCATGGGGTTGAGGAGAGTCAGACACGACTGAGCGACTTCACTTTCACTTTTCACTTTCATGCATTGGAGAAGGAAATGGCAACCCACTCCAGTGTTCTTGCCTGGAGAATCCCAGGGATGGCAGAGCCTGGTGGGCTGCCATCTATGGGGTCACACACAGTCGGACAGGACTAAAGCGACTTAGCAGCAGCATCAGCAAACATCAAAAAAAAATAAAATATTAGAATAAAAAATCTTCTATTTCTTCTTGAGTAATTTTAGTTACTTTGTGTCTTTCTAGGAATTTGTGTATTTCACCTAGGTTATCTAATTTGTTGCCATACAGTTTTTCATAGCATTCCCTAGTAATCATTTTTTTATTTTTAATGTGAGTAGTGAAGTCTCCACTTTCATTTCTTTTTTAAAAATTAATTTGACTGTACCATATCTTAGTTGTAGCTCTTGGGATCTTTGATATTTGTTACAGCATGCAGGATCTTTTAGTAACAGCGTGTGTAATATTTAGTTGCGGCATGTGAACTCTTAGTTGTAGCATATGGGATCTAGTTCCCTGACCAGGGATTGAACCCAGGCACCCTGCATTGGGGACGCAGAGTCTTAGCCCCTGGACCACCAGAGAAATCCTCTCATTTATGATTTTAATAATTTGAGTCTCTTTTTCCTCATCAGTCTAACTAAAGCTTTAGTAGGTTTGTTCATCTTTTCAAAGATTTAACCTTTTGATTTCATCGACTTTCTATAATGTTTTTCTAGTCTCTATTTTATTTGTTTCCATTCTAATCCGTATTCTTTCCTTTCATTTCCTTTGGGTTTAGTTTACTCTTTTTTCCCCATTGTCTTTAAGTGGAAGGTTAGGTTGCTGATTTGCAATCTCTTTTTTAATGTTGACATTTATGTCTATACAGTTCTTGTAAGTACTGCTCTAGTGGCATTCTATAAGTTTTGGTATGTTGTGTTTGAATTTTTATTCATCATGGGCTGCAGTCCATGGAGTCGCTAAGAGTCAGATATGACTGAGTGACTTCAATTTCACTTTCCACTTTCATGCATTGGAGAAGGAAATGGCAACCCACTCCAGTGTTCTTGCCTAGAGAACCCTAGCCTGGTGGGCTGCCGGCTATGGGGTCACACAGAGTTGGACATGACTGAAGCGACTTAGCAGCAGCAGCAGGGAATCCAAGAAGATGCAGTTATTCAGAAAGGAGATCTAAGAATTCTAGCTCAGAGGAGAGGTGAACACAGGAAGTAGAGATTTAAGAACTACTAGCACTTAGCTAATGGTTAAAAGCATGGGGATATATGAGATTGCTTACAGAGATTTTAATAAGAGGAACAGGTTAACATTAGTACCCAAGGGAACCTTTAGAAGGTGGGTTAAGAAACAGCCCAGAAAGAAGATTTCTATCTTCTCTCCTTGGTTTTTCTTTTTAATCTTATACATTCTCTGTAAGAAGTCTTATCTATACTAATGGCTTTAAATACTTTTTTTTTTTTTTTCCAAAATTCAGTTTATTTTTCTAACTCTGTACTGGACTCTTCTTCCCTGAATGTTTCAAACTTAGCATCTAAAACTTAGATTATTCACCTCAAATAATATCATCATCATTAACAATATCAGGCCCTCCTTTCTGAGGGTATAGGCATATTTGGGGGTGTCATCCTACCAGGTGGTCTCATTGAGCATCTCTGTACCCTTAGTCTGTTATATTTTGGATGCTCTTGAGTGGAATACAGAGAAATCAGGAGATGTTGATGAGCAAAAGACTGCAAGCCACCCAAAAGCCCACCTACAGAAATATGAATAAAGGACTGAGGGATGACTGTACCTCAATGTCAAGTCAGTGAAACAGGGACCACAGCCCTGATATCACCCTGGGCTCTTATCATACAGTGCAGAATAAATACCGAGTTTGGAAGTTTATCAATATGATGCCATTTTAATAAAGTTCAATACTAAATATATATTTCATAGAATTCATACATATATGCTATAATTATGAAGGAAAGCAAGGGAATCAACACATTGGCCACAGTGCTTCCCTATGGGGATGGTACAGGGGTGTGTTTTGGGGAGAGTGAAGGTGTATGACATTCTCGTGCTCAAGGGGAGTGGTGGCTTCATGGATTTTTACCTTATGCTTCATATGTTATATGTCCATATGTCTTATATGTTATATGTTCATATGTTATATGTTCTTCATATGTTATATGTTCTCTTCATATGTTATAAGTACCAAATATTATGCAAATAAAAAACCAAGAAACCAACTAGACTTAACAGACATATATACAGAACATCCCACCCAACAACATCAGAAATACACATTCTTTTCTGGTGCATG
>SJYQ01016245.1:3033-14606 GCA_006410935.1 Redunca redunca | reverse complement strand
CTGGAGAAGGAAATGGCAATCCACTCCAGCACTCTTGCCTGGAAAATCCCATGGACGGTGGAACCTGATAGGCTACAGTCTATGGGGTCACAAAGAGTCGGACACGACTGAGTGACTTCACTTAATTTTTATTTACTTATTTGGCTGTGCCGGGTCTTAGTTGCGGCTTGAGGGATCTCAGGTGTGGCATGCGGGATCTTTAGCTGCAGCAGGTGAACTCTTAGTCACCACATGTGAGATCTAGTTCCCTGTTGTTCAGTTGTTCTGTTGTGTCTGACTCTTTGCAACCCCATGGACTGCAGCACTCCAGGTCTCCCTGTCCTTCACCATATCCCGTAGTTTGCTCAAACTCATGCCCATTGAGTTAGTGATGCCATCCAACCATCTTGTCCTCTGTCACCCACTTTTCCTCTTGCCCTCAATCTTTGCCAGCATCAGGGTATTTTCTAATGAGTCAGCTCTTCACATCAGGTGGCCCAAGTATTGGAGTTTCAACTTCAGCATCATTCCTTCCAGTGAATATTCAGGATTGACTTCCTTTATGATTGACTAGTTTAATCAAAGGGACTCTCAAGAGTCTTCCTCAACACAGTCTGAAAGCATCAATTTTTCAGTGCTTAGCCTTCTTTATGGTCCAACTCTCACATCCATACATGACTACTGGGAAATCCATAGCTTTGACTATATGGACCTTTGTTGGCAAAGTAATGTCTCTGATTTTTAATATGCTGTCTAGGTTTGTCATAGCTTTCCTTCCAAGGAGCAATTGTCTTTTAATTTCATGGCTGCAATCACCATCCACAGTGATTTTGGAGCCCCCCAAAATAAAATCTGTCACGGTTGCCATTGTTTCCCCATCTATTTGCCGTGAAGCGATGGGACCAGATGCCATGATCTTAGTTTTTTGAATGTTGAGTTTTAAACCAGCTTTTTCACTCTCTTCTTTCACCTTCATCAAGAGGCTCTTTAGTTTCTCTTCGCTTTCTGCCATAAGGGTAATGTCATCTGCATATCTGAGGTTATTGATATTTCTCCTGGTAGTCTTGATTCCAGCTTGAGCTTCATCCAAGCCGGCATTTCCCATGATGTATTCTGCATGTAAGTTAAATAAGCAGGGTGACAATATACATCCTTCAGGTACTCCTTTCCCAATTTGGAACCAGTCCGTTGTTCCATGTCCAGTTCTGACTGTTGCTTCTTGACCTACATACAGGTTTCTCAGAAGAGAGGTAAGATGGTCTGGTATTCCTGTCTCTCTAAGAATTTTTCATAGTTTGTTGTGATCCACATAATTGAAGGCTTTAGCATAATCAATGAAGCAGAAGTAGATGTTTTTCTGAAATCCTCTTGCTTTTTCTATGATCCAAGAGGTGTTGACCAAGAGGTGATCTCTGGTTCCTCTGCCTCTTCTAAATCCAGCTTGTACATCTGGAAGTTCTTAGTTCACATACTGTTGAAGCCTAGCTGTTGAAGGATTTTGAGCATTACCTTGCTAGCATGGGAAATGAGTGCAATTGTATGGTAGTATGGACATTGTCTGGCATTGCCTTTCTTTGGGATTGGAATAAAAACTGACCTTTTCCAGTTCTGTGGCCATTGCTGAGTTTTCCAAATTTGCTGGCATATTGAATACAGCACTTTTACAGCATCATCTTTTAGGATTTGAAATAGCTCAGCTGGAATTCTGTCACCTCCACTAGCTGTGTTCATAGTGATGCTTCCTAAGGCCCACTTGACTTCGAAGTCCAAGGTGTTTGGCTCTAGGTGACGGATCACACCACTGTGGTTATCCAGGTCATTAAGATCTTTCTGTATAGTTCTTCTGTGTATTCTTGCCACCTCTTTTTAATATCTTCTGCTTCTGTTAGGTCCTTACCGTTTCTATCCTTTATTGTGCCCATCTTTGCATGAAAAGTCCCCTTGGTATCTCTAATTTTCTTGAAGAGATCTCTAGTCTTCCCCATTCTATTGTTTTCCTCTATTTCTTTGCATTGATCACTGAGGAAGGTTTTCTCATCTCTCCTTGCTATTCTTTGGAATTCTACATTCAAATGGGTATATCTCTCCTTTTCTCCTTTGTCTTTCGAGTCTCTTCTTTTCTCAGCTATTTGTAAGGCCTCCTCAGACAACCATTTTGCATTTCTTTTTCTTGGGGATGGTTTTGATCGTTGCCTCCTTTACAGTGTTAGGAGCCTCCGTCCATAGTTCTTCAGGCACTCTGTCTATCAGATCTAATACCCTGAATCTGTTTGTCACTTCCACTGTATAATCATAAGGGATTTGATTTAGGTCATACCTTTATGGTCTAGTGGTTTTCCCTACTTTCTCCAATTTCAGTCTGAATTTGGCAATAAGGAGTTCATGATTTGAACCACAGTCAGCTCCTGGTCTTGTTTTTGCTGACTCTATAGAGCTTTTCCATCTTCGGCTGCAAAGAATATAATCAGTCTGATTTTGGTATTGACCATCTGGTGATGTCCATGTGTAGAGTCATCTCTTGTGTTGTTAGAAGAGGGTATTTGCTATGACCAGTGTGTTCTCTTGGCAAAACTCTGTTAGCCTTTGCCTTACTTCATTTTGTACTCCCAGGCCAAACTTGCCTGTTACTCCAGGTATCTCTTGACTTCCTACTTTTGGGTTCCAGTCCCCTATGATGAAAAGGACATCTTTTTTGGTGTTAGTTCTAGAAGGTCTTGTAGGTCCTCATAGAACTGTTCAACTTCAACTTTTTCGGCGTTAGTGGTTGGGGCACAAACTTGGATTACTGTGTAAGTGAATGGGTTGCCTTGGAAACAGAGATCACTGTCAATTTTGAGATTGCACCCAAGTACTGCATTTCAGACTCTTGTCGACTATAAAGTCTACTCCATTTCTTCTAAGGGATTCTTGCCCACAGTAGTAGATATAATAGTCATCTGAATTAAAGAAGCCCATTCCCGTCCATTTTAGTTTACTGATTCCTAAAATGCCATTGTTCAGTCTTGCCATCTCCTGTTTGACCACTTCCAATTTACCTTGATTCATGGATCTAACATTCCAGGTTCCTATGCAATGTTTCTCTTTAGAGCATCAGACTTGACTTTCACCACCAGATACATCTGCAACTGGGCGTTGCCTCTTTGTTCCTTCTGGAGCTATTTCTCTGGTCTTCTCTAGTCGCATATTGGGTACCTACCAGCCTGCAGAGTTCATCTTTCAGTATCATATCTTTTTGCCTTTTCATACTGTTCATGGGGATCTCAAGGCAAGAATGCTGAAGTGGTTTGCCGTTCTCCCTGACCAGGGATCAAACCTAGGACCTCTGCATTGGTAGCTCAGAGTTTTAGCCACTGGGCCACCAGGGAAGTCTCTCTCTCTCTCTCTCTTTATTTAAATAAATTGAGGCTTTTCAGAAATCTAGAGTCTGCAGTAATTATCTTGGTAATCACTTTTCATGTAACTAACCTGTACCCCAGTCTCAGGGAATCAGAGTTACACCCTCAGGAAAACATAATAAAACTGCATATGCATTTTCTTTCCTCTTGAAAACTTTCGCCAAGCACTCCCCTGAGGAGGTAACTTGTGGGATCCAGTCTCTCTCAGTCCTTCAGGGCCCACCTGCTGCTGCTGCTGCTAAGTCTCTTCAGTCGTGTCTGACTCTGTGCGACCCCATAGACGGCAGCCCACCAGGCTCCCCCATCCCTGGGATTCTCCAGGCAAGAACACTGGAGTGGGTTGCCATTTCTTTCTCCAATGTGTGAAAGTGAAAAGTGAAAGCAAAGTATCCCCCCAATCCATACAAACTTCTTCTGTGGGTCCACGCCACGACCTGTACACTGAGCCATTCAACAGGTTGGTGGCTCTTGCCCTAAGCATTATTTCCTGGTCATTATCCCAGATGTGTGCTAAGTTGCTCAGTTGTGTCCTCTTTACGACCCTATGGATCGTAGCCCACCAGGCTCCTCTGTCCATGGGATTCTCCAGGCAAGAATACTGGAGTGGGTTGCCATGCCCTCCTCCAGGGGATCTTCCCAACCCCAGGATTGAATCGCTTCTCTTCTGTCCCCTGCATTGGCAGGCGGGTTCTTTACCACTAGGTACCCCTGGGAGGCCCTAACCCAGATGGAGCCTTCAATGTGCAATCTGAGCGTCCCCAGATTTTCCAGCCTTGACAGTTTGTTGTTTTAACAGCCAAATAGAATAACTTGAATCTTTATGTTGCATGACTAATAGGAAATTGGTGTTTTCATGAATGTTGGAGGACTGGTTAATGTTTCCCCATCTCGGTTATCACTGGTCACGTGTCACTTGGAATGGTTCTTAGCTTCTCTCCAATTACTTCTGGCCTTCTGGTCTGTCACCACCTCTCCACATTTCTCCAACTCTCTCCTTGCACTTCATGACACACAAACTTAATTTTCCCTGCACTTCCTAGGAAAGCAAAAGCCTAAAGCCTTCACAAAGAAACTTCAGTCTCTTTAAAAACAGGTCACAGGTTCTAGAGATCCTTGCACAGGGATGTTCTCTTTGATCATCTCAAGTCAGATCTGTTCCATTTGGTGTGAACTCATTGTTAAACATATCAGTTGTTTCTCCCATCTCTCTTCCCAAATCTCATGAGCCCCCAGACCCATCCCCTGGGCCCAGCTAGGAGAATACGAAATCCAAAAGGGTTGTGGATGCGAAAAGAAGCAAAGGCCCTTCTAAGGGCCATCCCCTCATGAAACTGTGTCTGAAATATTTACATGTGTGTCATTTCACCAACATAGGGAGCCACCACACCACCAAAAGGAAAATTGAAGTGATAATTTATATCTTTATGGTCAAGAAGACTCAACACTGTGATTCTTCCAGAAACCCAATGCTTCTTCATATTTCACTTCCATCCTTAAAGCCCTAGCAAACAGTTCTCTGCTGGCAGTGGTTAGAGGAACTGCTTTTCACCTGTGGTCAGCCAAAAGGAGTTCAAAACTATTCAGGTTTGGTTTCAGAGTCCCTAACACACGGTGACAGGTTTAGACAGCATGGGGTGCTGTGTGTGCAATCACAGATGAGAAGTGCAGTCTAGGATTCAACAGGTCAAGCAAGGCTACTCAGAGGCAATGATTGCTAAGTACAGTCCAAAGGGAAGGAGGAAAGGGGAAAAGGAAATGGGTAAGGACACCCATAGGGCAGTGCCTTCCAGGCCTGAAAGTCAGCTAGGCACCTTTATTTAGAGAACTGCCAAAAATTTAGTAGAGTCACAGTAGGACATGAAGGGGAGAGGGAAAAGAAGCAAGACTCAGGAAGGCTGGCATGTGTAGACCTTGGCAGTCAGGGCTTCTACCCTTCTGTGTCACCTTTTACCTCATGCTCTTTCCACTGTATTATGTTATTGTGTGTCCTCAGTTACTCAGTCCTGTTCAACTCTTCACGACCGCATGGACTATAGCCCACCAGGCTCCTCTGTCCATGGAATTTTCCAGGCAAGAATGCTGGAGTGGGTTGCCATTTCCTTCTCCAGAGGATCTTCCTGATCCAGGGAACAAACCCATGTCTCTTGGGTCTCCTGCATTGGCAGGCAGATTCTTTACCAACTGAGCCACCTGGGAAGACCATTATGTTATTATACTAATTAACATATTAAATGATCTTCACACTGTTGCATTTTTTTAACTCCTAGTTAATTAAATAAATTGTTCACTTATAATCTACTAATTTACTTATTCATGCCATAAATATTTATGAGTGCCTTTGTTGTTGTTCAGTCTCGATAAGTTGCATCTTACTCTTTATGACCTCATGGACTGCAGCTCGCCGGGCTTCCCTGTCCTTCACTATCTCCCGGAGTTTGCTCAGACTTATGTCCATTGAGTTAGTGATGCCATCAACCATCTCCCTGGTGGCTCAGATGGTAAAGAGGCTGCCTGCAGTGCAGGAGATCCAAGTTTGATCCCTGGGTCGGGAAGATCCCCTGGAGAAGGATATGGCAACCCACTCCAGTATCCTTGCCTAGAAAATTCCATGGACAGAGGAGTCTGACAGGCTACAGTCCATGGGGTCACAAAGAGTCGGATACAACTGAGTCACTTGACTTTCTTTCCAACCATCTTATCCTCTGTCACCCACTTCTCTCGCCCTCAATCTTTCCCAACATCAGGATCTTCCAGTGAGTCAGCTCTTCAAGTCTGATCTCCTTTCTATCTAAGGGACTCTCAAGAGTCTTCTTCAAGATCACAATTCAAAAGTATCAATTCTTCAGCACTCAGCCTTCTTTATGGTCCAACTTGGACATCTGTATGTGACTACTAGAAAAAACCATAACTTTGACTTATATGTACCTTTGTTGGCAAAGTGATGTCTCTGCTTTTTAATACACTAAGTTTGTTATAACTTTTCTTCCAAGGAGCAATCAACTTTTAATTTCGTGGCTGCAGTCACCATCCACAGTAATTTTGGAGCCCAAGAAAATAAAATCTGTCACTGTTTTCACTTTTTCCCCTTCTATTTGTCATGAAGTGATGGGACTGGATGCCATGATCTTCGGTTTTTGAATGTTGAGTTTTAAACGAGCTTTTCACTCTCCTTTTCACCCTCAAGAGGCTCTTTAGTTCCTTTTTGCTTTCTGCCATTAAAGTGGTATCATCTGCCTATCTGAGGTTATTGATATTTCTCCTGTTGACAATCTTGATTCCACCTTGTGAGTCATCCAGCCCAGCATTTCACATGATGTAATATATAATATATAATATTTTATATATATATATATAAATTAAATAAGCAGGTTGACAAAATACAGCCTTGAGGTACTTCTTTGCCAATTTTGAACCAGTTGGTTGTTCCATGTCTGGTTCTAACTGTTGCTTCTTGTTCTGCATACAGATTTCTCAGGAGACAGGTAAGATGGTCTGGTATTCCCATCTCTAAAAGTTTTCCACAGTTTGTTGTGATCCACACAGTCAGAGGCTTTAGTATAGTCAATAAAGCAGAAATAGATTTTTTTTAATCCCCTTTCTTTTTCTATGATCCAGCAGATGTTGGCAGTTTGATCTCTGGTTCCTCTGCCTTTTCTAAATCCAGCTTGTACACCTAGAAGTTCTCAGTTGATATACTGTTGAAGCCTAGCCCTTGAAGGATTTTGAGCATTACCTTGCTAGCATGTGAAATGAGTGCAATTGTATGGTAGTATGGACATTGTCTGACATTGCCTTTCTTTGGGATTGGAATAAAAACTGACCTTTTCCAGTTCTGTGGACACTGCTAAATTTTTCAAATTTGCCGGCATATTGAATGCAGCACTTTTACAGCATCATCTNTTTTTGCTTTCTGCCATTAAAGTGGTATCATCTGCCTATCTGAGGTTATTGATATTTCTCCTGTTGACAATCTTGATTCCACCTTGTGAGTCATCCAGCCCAGCATTTCACATGATGTAATATATAATATATAATATTTTATATATATATATATAAATTAAATAAGCAGGTTGACAAAATACAGCCTTGAGGTACTTCTTTGCCAATTTTGAACCAGTTGGTTGTTCCATGTCTGGTTCTAACTGTTGCTTCTTGTTCTGCATACAGATTTCTCAGGAGACAGGTAAGATGGTCTGGTATTCCCATCTCTAAAAGTTTTCCACAGTTTGTTGTGATCCACACAGTCAGAGGCTTTAGTATAGTCAATAAAGCAGAAATAGATTTTTTTTAATCCCCTTTCTTTTTCTATGATCCAGCAGATGTTGGCAGTT
Source organism: Redunca redunca (assembly GCA_006410935.1). Classification (NCBI taxonomy): domain Eukaryota; kingdom Metazoa; phylum Chordata; class Mammalia; order Artiodactyla; family Bovidae; genus Redunca; species Redunca redunca. Next base: position 6,901 of record SJYQ01016245.1, on the reverse strand, counting down.
TGATCTCTGGTTCCTCTGCCTTTTCTAAATCCAGCTTGTACACCTAGAAGTTCTCAGTTGATATACTGTTGAAGCCTAGCCCTTGAAGGATTTTGAGCATTACCTTGCTAGCATGTGAAATGAGTGCAATTGTATGGTAGTATGGACATTGTCTGACATTGCCTTTCTTTGGGATTGGAATAAAAACTGACCTTTTCCAGTTCTGTGGACACTGCTAAATTTTTCAAATTTGCCGGCATATTGAATGCAGCACTTTTACAGCATCATCTTTTAGGATTTGAAATAGCTCAGCTGGAATTCCATCACCTCCACTAGCTTTGTTCATAGTAATGCTTCCTAAGGCCCACTTGACTTCACACTCCAGAATGTGTGGCTCTGGGTGAGTAACCACGCCATCGTGGTTATCTGAGTCATTAAGACCTTTTTTGTACAGTTCTTCTGTGTATGAGTGCCTACTATGTGCAAAGTCCTGTTCTAAGCACTGCAGTTCTATCAGTGACACATGCATGAAAATCCTTACCCTCTTATAGACTACATAAGTCAGGCAATAAACAAATAAGCAAATTATAATTATATGGTCTCTTCGAATGTGACCATACAGGAAATAACAGAGCAGGATAAATCGATGAGGGGTGTCAAGGAGGAGAGGTGTTTCCTTTTTAACTAGGATGATTGGATAGTCATTTTAGCCTTGACTTGAAGGAGATAAGGGACCAGACTGTGTAAAGCCTTGTTGGGCATTATAAAGTCTTTGGTCTTTGGCCTTTTGAGAAATTATGAACCACTGGAAGGTTTTGAGAAGAGGAGTAATATGATTAACACTCAGGCTGTTGTGTAAAAAATAGAACTTAGGCATAATGTAATATTCGATGCAACAACTATAGTTAACAGTGTTGTATGGTATATTTGAAAGTTACTTAAAGAGTAGATTCTAAAAGTTATCACAAGGAAAAAAGTATTTTTTTTTCTTTTTTCCCCCTTATATCTATATGAGGTGATGGATGTTAACTAGACTTACTGTGGTAATTATTTCAGAATATATGTAAGTCAAGTCATTATCCTGTATACTTCAAACTTACATAGTGCTGTAGGTCAGTTATATCTCAATAAAATGGAAAGAGGGAAAAAAAACACTGGAAGATAACACACTCACAAACAAAATGGTCAGTTAAATAAAGAATTAGGCAAACAAGTGTGGAATCAGGGAGATGGGTAAGAAGAGTATTCTAACAATGGAATAAAATGGGAGCCACAGTGGAGACATGAGAACTGGCCAGACTCTGTACATGTTCTTGAAGGTAGAGCCAACAGAATTTCCTGGATGTGGGGACAAAGGAAAAAGAGGTTGCAAAGAAGGGTGGAATTTTCATTTCCTGAGATTGGGAAGACTTCAAGAAGGAGCAGGTTTGAAGGGAATGGGGGAGAAAGGAGAAGGTGCGAGGAGTAGAGCCTGAGGCATGCCGAGGGTAGGGAGCTGTCCAGGAGAACGGTGGGATCCGGGCGAGGAGACTGGAGGGTGGCACACTCCAAGCTGTAGAGACAGCACCATCAACTGCTAAATATCCACCATCAATAAATGGTAGAGTGAATGTCGCCCTTTTTAAAATTAATTTTTGTTGCAGTTGTTGATTTAGTGTTGTGTTCATTTTCTGCTGTACAGCAAAATGAATCAGTTATACATATATTCACTCTTTTTTAGATTCTTTTCCCATACAGGTCATTATAGAGTATTGACTAGAGCTCCCTGTGCTATACAATAGGTTCTTTGAGTTATCTATTTTGTATATAGTAGTGTGTATATCAGAGAAGGCAATGGCACCCCACTCCGGTACTCTTGCCTGGAAAATCCCGTGGATGGAGGAGCCTGGTGGGCTGCAGTCTATGGGGTGGCTAAGAGGCGGACATGACTGAAGTGACTTAGCAGCAGCAGCAGCAGTGTGTATATATCAATCCCAATCTCCCAGTTTACCCCGTCCTTCCTTCAAACCCCCTTGGTAACTGTAAGTTTGTTTTCTGCATTTGTGACTCTATTTCTGTTTTGTAGATAAGTTCATTTTTACCATTCCACATATAAGTGATTGATCTCGTGATATTTGTCTTTTTCTGTCTGACCTACTTCATTCATTATGACAATCTGTAGGTTCATTTTAACTGAACATATTTACCTTGAAATACAGTGTTGACAAGGCCCTCTTGAAAACATGAAAAAGAATCAACTTTTTAAATAAATTAATCACTTTTGTGCTCCTTACAAACCAGTGAAAAATAACACTGTGTTTCAGAAGCCTCAGCATGGAAGCCAAATATTCATGATGTGTTTAGGAGATTACCAAGGGACTGAGGGGAAATAGAGCAAGGTCTGGGGTCTGGAGCACCAGGAGTCATCCAGGCAAAGGTAGAGAGCTGTCACAGAGAAGGAGTAGCCAGGGAGATGAGTAAAACAAAGACTGTGGTATGCTAGTCTAGCTAGAAAAGTACTGTAACTTGTTAAACATCCACTATCAAGCAAAGATAAAATTAATGTCATCATTTTAATGAAATATATTTACCTTGAAACACAGTACAGATAATACCTCTTTGTGAATGAAAATGTTAAAAAGAATGAACCCTTTTCCTAAAGTTAATCTTTTTTATCTTCTTTATAAATCAGTGAAAAGCAGCAGTATACTTCCGAAGCCTCACGATACAAGCCGCATATTCACCAGTTCTGCATTTCAGTAGATGTGCGCGCGTGCGCACACACACACACAGACACACACTGACACGCACACACACAGACACAAACAGACACACACACACAGACACACACACACACACTGATATCCCAAGTGTGAGCGGCCGAGTTGAGTGAGTGGGAGCAATGAAAAGCTGCTATATGGTGTTTGCTTGATGAAAGAAGTGAAGAAAAGCCGCCAGTAATGACTGTTGCCAGGAGCACAGCTTTAGGGTTTGGAGACTATGGTTAAGGATAGAGACGAGATTGAATCTAGGCTCTGAGGTTATTTTTTGGTTCTAAGTTCTTTGAAAAAAAAACCAGCGATTGCATAGCTGTCTCAGGACAAAATATCTTTGTCCATACAGGGTGCGAAGGGATTTGGGTAAGTTAGTTTGGCCTCTTCTGCTTGGGGTGGGGTTAGCTAGAGTGGAAGCTGGTGGGAGGGTGCATACTTGAACAGCCAGGGCCTAGGCCTGGCTGAGAGTCCCACTATCCTGGAAGCTGACTGGGGAGGGCTGTATAGGTGGGGCTAGATGGCCCTCTGGGAATGGAAGTCTCAAGGTCAACAAGATGGTGATTCTCTTCAAACTTACCTACAGATTTAAAACAATCCCCTGAAGTAAGAAATGGCAACACACTCCAGTATTCTTGCCTGGAGAATTCCATGGACCAAGGAGCCTGACAGGATACACAGTCCATGGGGTGGCAGAGTCAGACACAAGTGAGAGCACACACACACACAAAGCCATCCCTATCAGAAGCATTCTCCTTATACAAGCAAACAACATGTGCTTGTGGCATTTGGGTCAGCTTCACCAGAGAGCCATGCAGGATACTTGCAGCATGATGCTTCAACATGTGGATTCTGGGTCTGACTGCATGGATTCAAATCCTAGATCCCCCACTGCTTTGCTTTATGCCTTAGGACAATTAATTTAAAAATTTTTATTTTATATTGGAGTATAGTTGATTAACAATCTTGTGTTAGTTTCAGATGTACAGAAAAGTGATTGGTTATACATAGACATGTATATATTTCAAATTCTTTTCCCATTTAGGTTATTACAGAATACTGGGCAGAGTTCTCTATGCTATACAGTAGATTCTTGTTGATTATCTATTTTAAATATAGCAGTACATGTCAACTGTACC
>SJYQ01016238.1:100603-118954 GCA_006410935.1 Redunca redunca | reverse complement strand
GGCTTGCTTCACTCTGTATAATCGGCTCCAGCTCCATCCATCTCCTTAGAAATGATTCAAATGTATTCTTTTTAATGGCTGAGTAATACTCCATTGTGTATATGTACTTTTAAAAAAGTATTTTATTGTGGTTTAAAAGCATAGAATATTAAATTTACCATTTTAAGTGTAGCATTCAGCAGTGTTGAGTATAGTTAAATTGTTGTGATCTAAAGGACTATTTAACCTTGAAAGACTGAAACATTATACCCATTAAAAACGAATGCCCCTCTCTCCTACCCATCTCCCCAATCTTTTCAATCACCTTTCTACATTCTATTTATTTGATTTGACTATTTAAAATACTTCATATGGAACTTCCCTGGTGGTCCAGTGATTAAGACTCCATGATTCCTCTGCAGGGGATGCTAGTTCAATCCCTGCTTGAGGAACTTAGATCCCACATGCCAAGTAGTGTGGCAAAAAAATAAAATGAAAAAAAGAAATTTAAATACTTCATATGAGTAGAATCACACAGTATTTGACCTTTATGACTGACATTTTGCTTAGCATAATATCCTCAAGGTTCATCTATGCAGGATATGAAAAAAATTTCCTTTTTAAGGCTGCATAATATTCCATTTTCTTTGTCCATTCATGTGTCAATGTGCATTTGCATTGCTCACACCCCCTAACTAATGTGAATAATGCTACAGTGAATATCAGTGGGTATTTATCTGTTCAAGATCCTGTTGATTATTTTGGGTATATACCCAGAGGTGAAATTTTTGGATCATATGGTAATTCTCTTTTAAACTTTTTGAGTAACCTCCATATTGTTTTCAGTAGCAGCTTCACCATTTTATATTCCCAGTAACAGTGCACAAGGAGGATCTTTATACCACATCCTTACCAGCATTTATTTTTTTTTAATGGAGTTTTGACTATACTTACAACATTTTTTATTTATTTGTTTTCACCTGGTCTTTTAGTTTCAGCATGTGAGATCTAGTTTTCTGACTAAAAATTGAACCTGGGGCCCCTCCATTGGGAACCCAGAGTCCTAGCCACTATACCATCTGGGAAGTCCCTTGAATTTCTCTTATGATTAGTGGTGTTGAGCGTGTTTTCCTGTTTGTTGGCCATTTGTATATCTTCTTTAGAAAATTGCCTATTCAATTCCTTTGTTGTTCATTTGCCAAGTTGTGTCTGACTCTTTGCATCTCCATGGACTGCAGCACGCCAGGCTTTCCTGTCTCTCACCACCTCCTGGAGTTTGCCCAAGTTCATGTTCATTGCATCGGTGATGCCATCCAGCTATCTCATTCTTTATTGCCCTCTTCTTCTGCTTTCAATCTTTCCCAGCATCAAGGTCTTTTCGAATGAGTCAGCTGTTTGTATCAGATGGCCAAGGTATTGGAGCTTCAGCTTCAGCATCAGTCCTTCCAATGAGTATTCAGGGTTGATTTCCTTTAAGATTGACTGGTTTGGTCTCCTTGCAGTCCGAGGGACTCTGAAGAGTCTTCTCCAGCACCACAGTTCATAAGCATCAGTTCTTCAGTGCTCTGCCTTCTTCATGGTCCAGCTCTCACAACTGTACATGACTACTGGAAAGCCCACAGCCTTGACTATATAGGCCTTTGTCTGCCAAGTGATGTCTTTACTTTTTAACACACTGTCTAGGTTTGTCATAGCTTTCCTGCCAAGAAGCAATCATCTCCTAATTTCATGGCTGCACTCACCATCTGTAGTGATTTTAGAGCCCAAGAAGAGGAAATCTGTCACTGCTTCTACATTTTCCCATTCTATTTGCCATGAAGAGATGGGGCTGGATGCCATGATCTTAGTTTTTTTTTTTTTTTATATTTAGTTTTATGCTGGCTTTTTCATTCTCCTCCTTCAGCCTCATCAAGAGGCTCTTTAGTTCCTCTTCACTTTCTGTTGTTAGAATGGTATCATCTGCATATCTGAGTTTGTTGATATTTCTCCTGGCAGTCTTGATTCCAGCTTGTAACTCATCCAGCCCAGCATTTCTCATAATGTGCTCTGTATAAAAGTTAAATAAACAGGGTGACAATAAAATAGACTTGTTATACTCTTTTGTCAATCCTGAACCAGTTGTTCCATACAGGACTCAAATTGTTGCTTCTTGACCCACACAGAGGTTTCATAGGAGACAGGTGAGATGGTCTGGTATTCCCATCTCTTTGTCTTTTGCTTCTCTTCTTTTCTCAGCTATTTGTAAGGCCTCCTCAGACAACCACTTTGCCTTCTTGCATTTCTTATTTTGGGGGATGGTTTTGATCACTGCTTCCTGTACAATGTTACAAACATGAAATTAAAAGATGCTAGCTCCTTGGAAGAAAAGCTATGACAAGCCTAGACAGCATATTAAAAAGCAGAGACATTACTGACAAAGGTCCATCTAGTCAAAGCGATCAAGAGTTGTGTATGGATGTGAGAGTTGGACCATAAAGAAATCTGAGTGCCAAAGAATGGATGCTTTTGAATTGTGGTGTTGGAGAAGACTCTTGAGAGTCCCTTGGACTGCAAGGAGATCAAACCCGTCCATCCTGAAGGAACTCAATCCTGAATATTCATTGGAAGGACAGATGCTGAAGCTGAAGCTCTAATACTTTGGCCATCTGATATAAAGAACGGACTCATTGGAAAATACCCTAATGCTTGGAAAGATTAAAGGCAAGAGGAGAATGGGATAACAGAAGATGAGATGGTTGGATGGCATCACTAACATGAGTCTGAGCAAGCTCCGGGTGTTGATGATGGACAGGGGAGTCTGGTGTGCTGTAGCCCATGGAGTCTCAAAGAGTTGGACATGATTGAATGACTGAACTGAAATGATTCCTATCTCTTACTGAGAGATTTCCACAGTTTGTTATGATTCACACAAAGGCTTTAGTGTAGTCAATGAAACAGAGGTAGATGATCCACACAGTCAAAGGCTTTAGTGTAGTCAGTGAAACAGAGGTAGATGTTATTCTGGCATTCCCTTGCTTTCTCTATGATTCAGTGAATGTTGGCAATTTGATCTCTGATTTCTCTGCCTTTTCTAAAGTAAGGTTGGACATCTGAAAGTTGTCAGTCCACATAATGCTGAAGCCTAGCATGTAGGATTTTTAACATAATCTTACCAGCATAGGAGATGGGTCAACTGTCCAGTGGTTTGAACATTCTTTAGTACTGCCCTTCTTGAGAATTGGGATGAGGACTGGGCTTTTCCAGTCCTGTGGCCACTGCTGGGATTTTCAAATTTGCTGATATATTGAGTGCAGCACTTTGACAGTATCATCTTTTAGGATATTAAATAGCTCTGCTGGGATTACATTGCCTTCATTAGCTTTATTGACAGCAGTGCTTTCTAAGGCCCACTTGACTTCACACTCCAGAATGTCTGGCTCTGCGTGAGCGACCACACCATCATGGTTATACAGGTCATTAAGACTTTTTTGTACAGTTCTTCTGTGTATTTTCTCAGTCTCTTCTTGATTTCTTCTGCTTTTATTATCTTTATTATCTTTACTTTTTCTGTCCTTTACTGTGCCCATATTTGATTAAATTTCCCTTTGATATTTCCAATTTTCTTGAAGAGATCTCTAGTCTTTCCCTTTCTGTTGTTTCCCTCTATTTCTTTGCATTGTTTATTGAAGAAGGCCTTCTTGTCTTTCCTTGCTATTCTCAATTCCTTTGACCATTTTTTTAAGTTTTTTTAAAAACCACTTTATTGGATATGATTGACATACAAAAGGCTGTACATACTTAATGTATACAAACTCAGCAAGTTTGGAGATAAACATACAACTGTGAGACTACAATTAAAGCCACAAACTTATTCATCACCTATAAAAGTTTATTTTTGTGTTTCCCACCCCACTTTTTTTTTTCCAGAGAAAAATGTTTTNCCCCGCCATAAAAAACCCACTAAATGTCCCTCTGGTCACATAAGCGCTAATAGCTTATTGTGACTCAGGTAATTGTGACTCAGAGAGCTGGGAACAATCAAAAGATTTGGTTGGCTAAAAGTGGATAAAAAAGAATATAAAAAGTTTAAAATGTTGACCATCTATACAAAAAAAAAGATAAATTTGTGCATAGTGCTTCTTGTCTTTGCTCTTCTTCCTGTACTGTTACGTTTCCTCACATATTAAAAATGAAAGCATACACGTAGATATGTCTAGCACATGCCCAACAGAGTAGAAATTTAATAAATGTGAGCTTCCCCAGCCCTGCCTTACCTCCTTCCCCTTTACTCAGTGGATGATGAGTAGCTGCAAGTAATATTTAAGGTAGTTACATAACTTTGTAATCTCATCATAATGTCACTGTATCAGTAAATTTCTTCCACCTTCACAAGTTCCAGTTAGAACAGAAAGGTACAAATCTAATTTATGTTATTTCTCATTTTGAATAATAAAGATTAAGATGAACATAAATTACAATTCTTTGCTATAAGATCTCCACACTACCAGGAATAAAACAGTTATGTGTGCCTGTGTGCTCAGTCACTCCATTGTGTCTGATTCTTTGTGACCCTATGGACTGTAGCCTGCCAGACTTCTCTGTCCAAGGAATTTTCCAGGCAAGAATACTGGAGTGGGTTGCTTTTTCCTCTTTCATCTTTTTAAATTTTTAAATTTTTTATTTGTTGTTATTGTTTAGTTGTAAAAGTTCCTTACATATTCTGAATATTAAACCCTTATTGCATATAGGATTTGCAAATATTTTCTTCCATTCTGCAGGTTGCCATTTCACACTGTTGATAGTTTCCTTTGATGTGCATAAATTTTAAAATCTGATATAGTCCTATTTATCTATTTTACTTGTATTGCTTGTGTTTTGCTGTCACATTTAAGAAATCAGTTGCTGAATCTAATGACTTGAAACTTCCCACCTATGTTTTCTTTTAAGAATTTTACAAGTTTAAGTCATTAAGCAATTTTGAGGTAATCTTTGTATATGTTTTAAGTTAAGGGTACTACCTCACTTTTTGCTACTGGATGTCTTATTTTCCCAACACCATTTATTGAAGAGACTGTCCTTTCTTAGTTGTGTCTTTCTTAGTCTTGGCACCTTAGTTGAAAGTCATTTGGCCATACATGCAAGGGTTTATTTCTGGGCCTTCTTTTCTGTTCCATTTTCTATACACTTATACCAATACCATAGATGGGGAAATAGTGGAAACAGTGGCTGACTTTATTTTTCTGGGCTCCAAAATCACTGCAGATGGCGACTACAGCAATGAAATTAAGATGCTTACTCCTTGGAAGGAAACTTGCGACCAACCTAGACAGCATATTAAAAAGCAGAGACATTACTTTGCCAACAAAGGTCCATCTAGTCAAGGCTATGGTTTTTCCAGTAGTCATGTATGGATGTGAGAATTGGACTATAAAGAAAGCTGAGCACTGAAGAATTGATGCTTTTGAAGTGTGGTGTTGGAGAAGACTCTTGAGAGTCCCTTGGATAGCAAGGAGATCCAACCAGTTCGTTCTAAAGGAGATCAGTCCATAGGACTGGAAAAGGTCAGTTTTCATTCCAATACCATAAAAAGGCAATGCCAAAGAATGTTCAAACTACCACACAGTTGCACTCATCTCACATACTAGCAAAGTAATGCTCAAAATTCCCCAAGCCAGGCTTCAGCAGTTTGTGTACTGAGAACTTCCAGATGTTCAAGCTGGATTTAGAAAAGGCACAGAAACCAGAGATCAAATTGCCAACATCCTTTGGATCATAGAAAAAGCAATAGAATTCCAGAAAAACATCTCTTCTGCTTCATTGATGTTAAAGCCTTTGACTGTGTGGATCACAATAAACTGTGGAAAATTCTTAAAGACATAGGAATACCAGACCACCTTACTTGCCTCCTGAGAAATCTGTATGCAGGTCAAGAAGCTACAGTTAGAATCAGAAATGGAACAATGGGCTGGTTCCAAATTGGGAAAGGCATATGCAAAGGCTATACGTTGTCATCTTGCTTATTTAACTTATATGCAGAGTACATCATGTGAAATGCCAGACTGGATGAGACACAAGCTGGAATCAAGATTCCAGGCAGAAATATCAATAACCTCAGATATGCAGATGACACCACCTTTATGGGAGAAAGAGAAAAGGAACCAGGAGCCTCGTCATGAAAGTGATAGAGGAGAGTGAAAAAGTTGGCTTAAAACTCAACATTCCTAAAAAGCAGATCATGGCATCTGGTCCCATCGCTTCATGGCAAATAGATGGGAAAACAATGTAAACATTTTCTTGGGCCCCCAAATCACTGCAGATGGTGACTGCAATCATGAAATTAAGAGACGCTTACTCCCTGGAAAAAAAGTTATGACAAACCTAGACAGCATATTAAAAAGCAGAGACATTACTTTGACGACAAAGGTCCATCTATTCCCAGCCATGGTTCTTCCAGTAGTCATGTATGGATGTGAGAGTTGGACTATAAAGAAAGCTGAGTGCCGAAGAATTGATGCTTTTGAATTGTGGTGTTGAAGAAGCCTCTTGAAAGTCTCTTGGACTGCAAGGAGATTCAACCAGTCAATCCTAAAGGGAAACAGTCCTGAATATTCATTGCAAGGAAGCTGAAGCTGAAGCTCCAATACTTTGGCCATCTGATGCGAAGAACTGGTTTACTGGAAAAGACCCTGATGCTGGGAAAGCAGGAGGAGAAGGGGACAACAGAGAATGAGATGGTTGGATGGCATCACCGACTGGATGGACAAGAGTATGAGTAAACTCCAAGAGTTGGTGATGGACAGGGAATCCTGGTTTGCTGCAGTCCATGGGGTCACAGAGTCGGACACAACTGAACCACTGAACTGAAATGATAGTGCTGGGTGCTCAGACAATAACTAATCTGATTGCAATGCTGGAGACCCAGGTTCTATCCCTGCGTTAGGAGGATCCCCAGCAGGATAAGGCAACCTACTCCAGTATTCTTGCATGGAGAATTCCATCTACAGAGGTGACAGGCAGGCTCCAGTGCACGGGGTCGCAGAATCCCACATAACCCAGGGACTAACACATAGTGTGGGTATATACTAAACGCTCAATAAACGTATGTTGTTGTTATTGTTTTGTCAATATGTCAGGGAAAAGAGGATGGATTAAAAAGCATTTTCACAATAAAGTCAAAATACGTCACTAGCACTTTCAAGTCAATGGGACTGAATTAGACCCCCAATGAAAAGGCGGAAGGGATCAAATGACGTAGACCCCCTTAGCAACAGGCCCCCAAAGAAGGTGAATTTCTGTAGCCAATAAGAATCTGCACTGCAGATAAGGGAGCCAATGGCCGACTGAAAGAGGAAGAGGGAGGACGCGCCAATTCTGCTGCCTGAGCCTCGGCCCAACAAAATGGCGGCGGCGGCAGCGTCGCTTTGTTTGCGCGGCTCCTGCGGCGGGGGCAGCGGTGCCGGCCTTTGAGCTGTGGGGAGGATCCAGCGCCAGATCTAGTGACGACTAAGGGTCCAGTGCATTCTACCTTAACTGCGCGCCGGGGAGGGCAGAGTCGCGCCCTACGGTCGCTGAATCCTACAGGGCGTGGAAGCGAAAACATGACTGCTGAGCCCATGAGGTAAAACACAACTCCGTCTCACGGGTCTCAGCTGTCTCGGCCTATGCGTTTTCTGAACCTGGTGTTTGGGAAAGCTTTGGCTTGGTGGGTTAGGCCTGTGTTTTGCTGAGCGGAAAGAGGCATCGTCTTCTCTTTAGGTGAGGAGGGTTCTGAAGTAGGCTCCAGTCCGGGGTGTTGGGGGGTAGGGGTTGACGCGGGGCGCGGCCTGGCTTGTCGGGCGCTTTCTCAAGCCTCTCCAAACCCGCGGAGCTTAGGTGAATTCCTCTGTTTATTCTTCGTTGCCTGTGGAACTGAAACCCCCAAGTGGGAGGCGGTTTTTGGTATCCTGATAATTCTTCCTAATCTTTGGGCCTAGAAACCGCGTGGGTAAGAAGAGAGGGTAGAGGGTAGGCAGAAGAGGGGCGAGAGGGGGAGGGGCGGTGGGGAGGATGTGAAATCCTGGGAAGACTCAGTGGCGTTTGTACTGCTGGAGACAGGAATATCCCGGCCTTGCGGAATTTTATTTTTTTTCTGCAAACCCTGGGAACAAGCCCATTTTGTGGGGTGAATGGGTGGGTCTTGCCAGGGTTCCTTCTCTACTCTAGATCCTGAAGCATAGCCCTGGATTTATCTTGGAGGCAAAGGGGTACTAACGCAGGGTTCTGCTTCCAGAGGACCCCAGTTGTACTACTTCTTGTGTGGTCCAGCTTTAATGGGTGGTAAGGCAGTCATCAGATGTTTCTCTTATTTTATGGGCAAATTTTGAGCAAAAATAATTAGGCCTTATTTTTGTTTATTTATTTATTCCAAGAGGGATGGGGAACACGTTAACTTGGTTTGATGGGAAATCAAATGTATTCCAAGGAAGCGGTGACTGGCAGGCCACCTCTTACTAATCAAGCACGTTTATTATTAGGTTGAGGCTGCTTTTCTCTTGTGCTTCTAATTTGGCTCTTGATAGTGTCTAAAAATATGGGTTGTTAATATGAAATGTATACCACTTTTACACAGGTGAATGGCTTGCTTTTCAGGCAGGTTGATATTTGACTTTTCATCCCTTGTGAATACAGTAATTTTTTTACTGTTGTATTCTTGGCTCCTAATGGCAAAGTAAAATTACAGGGAGCATAGATCAGAAGTTCATATGTAGCTGGCTAAATGTGATTCTGAGTAACTATTAGGATCGTATATATTTATGTATGTGTATATATATGTGTGTGTGTGTCCACCATCTTAATAGTATACAGGTATGTATGTTTTTATTTCCTTGGTGGCTCAGACGGCAAAGCATATGCCTACAATGCAGGAGACCTGGGTTTGATCCTTGGGTCGGGAAGATCCTCTGGAGAAGGAAATGGCAACCCACTCTTGCCTGGAAATCCCATGGACGGAGGAGCCTGGTAGGCTGTAGTCCATGGGGTCGCAAAGAGTCGGACACGACTGAGCGACTTCACTTTATCTTTTTATGTATGTTTTTGGGCTTCCCAGGTGGCGCTAGTTGTAAAGAACCTGTCTGCTAATGCAGGAGACATAAGAGACGCCGGTTCAATCCCTGGATGAGGAAGATCCCCTGGAGGAGGGCATGGCAACCCACTCCAGTATTCTTGCCTGGAGAATCCCATGGACAGAGGAGCCTGGTGGGCTACAGTTCAAAGGGTCGCAAGAGTCGGACACGACTGAAGCCACTTAGCACACACATATGCATGTATGTTTTTAGAGCATTTTAGCTAGTGTATAGAATTTGGGAATGAACCTATGATACTTATATGCTGTTTTCTGCATTAACAAGCAGTAGATGGAAGATGTTTTCCTTCCTTTGAGGGGAAAAAATGGACTTTAGTTCTCAGATTATAGATCTCTAGTTGTGTAAAGATTGTGGCTTTGTTTTCTGACTTTGTGTTCAATGTTCTGAGTGCAGTAAGCCTTTATTTAGTTGATATTGGGCACATTAGAGGTACCCAGTACAACTTGTTGGCTAGTTATTATCAGGTGCCCATGTTGCTATACATGAAGGGTGTACCTTACAGTTAAATAGGAATTCTCCAGGCAAGAACACTGGAGTGGGTTGCCATTGCCTTCTCCAAAATATGACCTTTAGATTTTACTAAATCTCAGAAAGTCTGCATTTAAAACTGTAGGTTGAACTTGGATTTTCTCCCTTTCTTTTAGGGTGAACAAATTAATTATGTATAAACGTTATGAATAGAATTAGTTTATGCAAGGGTCAGTTTTTCTTATGGGCCTTGAATTTTTGTACATATTGGTGTAAGAATAATAATCATAACTAAAATTGAGTGCTTATTGTTGACCTTTACCTTTGTAATTTTAATTAATTTTCAAAACAGCTCTATGGAATAAGTACTTGGTGTTCCCCATTTTACAGATGAGAAAAGTGAGGCATAGAGAGCAAAGAAATTAATCAGTTATATAAATTGTAATTGATGGAGCTGGAATTGAACCGAGTCTTGACTCCAGAGCTTATGTTCTTGACTGCAAGACATTATTACCTCCTTGAGCTACCAGAAAGAACATGGGATTATGACCATTTTAATTTAGTTCAAGTATTACAATGGAAGAAGTTCATGTTAGCTGCTTGCTATTGTCATTTGTTGTAGGTCTTTGAGTTTGTAGGTGTTTATAATATTTTGCCTTTTATGTTAATATGAAATAGTAAAATAACTGAAACATTTAATTTCAGGAGAATCTTAAGCTATGTGAAAACCCCCTTGCAAAGAATACATATAATAGATATAAAGAATTAATTTTAAAAAGTGTGATGCTCTCTGATTATTTACTATGAAAGAGATCCAAGTGGGTGTTCAGAACTGTCTCAGTATGAAGTGTTATTCATCTCAAGTCATAATCACGGGTGAAGGATAATCTGACAGGTAATGCTTGAGTGAGTTAAATCCACAATACCACTCTTTTTTAAAAAAAAAATCTTTTATTAGAGTATAGTTGATTTACAATGTTGTGTTAGTTTTAGGTGTACAGGAAAGTGAATCATTTATACATATACATATATCCACTCTTTTTTTAAAGATTGTTTTCCCATATCAGCCATTACAGAGAATTGAGTAGAGTTCCCTGTTCCTTACAGCAGGTTCTTATTAGTTATCTATTTTATATCTTAAATCATTCTTGATTTTCTTATATGTGAGGCAGAAATAATATGAACAATTCTATACATTGTCATTAATGTTATTTTAGGGAATTGTTCCAGATTTTTTCTTTATCAGATCCTCTGTCTGGCACTTAAAAATAGGAGCAAAGATTAGTTTCTGATTTTTACTTACATTTTATAAAAAGGAACATTTCTGGGATTCTGTGGTGAAAAAATAGCCAAAAGACAAGAGGGAGGAACATGAATTGGTGATTTGGGACTTCCCTGGTGACTCAGATGGTAAAGCGTCTGTCTACAATGCGGAAGACCTGGGTTCGATCCGTGGGTCAGGAAGATTCCCTGGAGAAGGAAACAGCAACCCACTCCAGTACTGTTGCCTAGAAAATCCCATGCATGGAGGAGCTTGGTGCAGGCTGCTGTCCATGGGGACGCAAAGAGTCAGGCACAACTGAGTCACTTCTCTTCACTTCACTTCACTGTGTTCTACCATTCGATACTGGGGATTTCAGTCTGTGGTTGGTTGAATCCCAGGATGCAGAACTGAGGGTATGGAGGGCTGACTATGGGACTTGAGCATCTTTAGATTTTGGTATCTATGGTGCATCTTGGAACCAAGATACCCTGTGTGGATGACGAAGGACAAATATACATTGAAAAATCAGTGGCTCAGTCTTTAAGGTTTTTGTTACTGTTTTTAAAGAATTTTTTGTTATTTGTTTTTGTTTTCAATAAGATTGTTTCTTCATTTTTTTGGCCTGAAAAATCAGCCTCTGATTGACAGATAAACTTTCATTTATTTTCATGTAAAGATCTTAGAGATTTGATGGACTTGTCATTCTGAACTGTATGGCAATTTCTTACTTGAAAAGATGAAAGCAGTATAACTAGTCATTGGTCTTAAATTTTAAAAAGTAGAAGTTGTCTAAATTGAGAGATGTTGAGAAAATGACTTAGAAAGTGTCTGTTATTGTGGTAGTCTACAATCAGTTGCATCCTAGCCTAGTTTTTTAAAAATGTTATCTGTGAAATATGTGCATTCCCACTGTGTGGAAAGCATTAAACCAGGCCTGTGGCAGGGGAGTACATGCAAATTTTATAAAGGGTTTAAACAATTTTTAAAATTTTTTATGAAGTATAGTTGCTTTACAATGTTGTATTAGTTTCTAAGTGAATCAGTTATACATATATCCACTCTTTTTAAGATTTCTTTCCTATCTAGGTCACCATAGAGCAATGAGTAGTGTTCCCTGTGCTAATGAAAAGTATTGTAAATGTCAGCTCTTTGGTTATGTTATTGCTGGGGGTGAAAAGAAAGACATTTTTTTATTTTAAGTGATCATACCACTTCCCATTATTGGCACCTCTTGGCATAGTTGATCATGAGCTTTCAGTTTTATATTTAATTTCTAGAGATAAGATAAGTGTAGTACCTAAAGGTATTTGTAGATAGATTTAGGTATGTGAAATAATTTTTTTGGTAAGAAATTGTATTTATGTGCCTATTTCACTTTTGAAATCTGAATAAGTTTACAGATTGGGTGACAGAATACAGGCAGTTCTTGGATTTGCATGAAGTCTATTTTCTCCAGACCTTGAATGTTCTCTTGGACATTGACAGAAGCTGTTCAGATGGGTTAAGCCATGGGAAATGAAATATAGATCTTCCTTTAGGAATGCTGAATATAACAGGGCAGTAAAAGGAGTGTCTAAGTAGGATCTCTTTGCACATGGTCATAACCGCGGTTCTTACAAAACAATAGACTAAAAGCTCTTTGGGGATCTTTGTTAATTTTTAAGTGTTTTAGGAGTGTAAAGAGTTCCTGAGACTAGAACTGCTGGTTGTGGAGGAATGAATGCTTAACTCTGAGCCAAACCTAGGTTTTCTAGTTGCCCCTCTATTGCTCAACTGATTGTAAACAAATCATGTATCCTTTCTAGGCCTCTGCTTTGTCATTTGCAAAATGAATTTGTACTAGATCCTATTTATGTTAGTGTCTATCATTTTTTGACTTTGCCTTTTTTGGGGGTAGGGAGAAGTGATGAGGGAAAATATCTTTCTTGAATTTGTTTGCCTTAAAATTTACAGTTTTAAGATGCACAGTTAGGATGCAGGTGTTTTGTTGCTAATATAATGTCATATTATGATGTATACAAATGTTTTATTGGAAAGGAAGAACTTTGCTAATTATTGTGGCTCAGATTATGTTTTTATTTTGAAAGATTATTATATCTAGTATTTTTCTGCTCTTTTTTGATTGGAGATGATACTTCTGAAAAGACCTGTATTCTAGTAAATTGTGCTTTTTGCTCTGCAAAATTGTCAATTGTGCTCTCCAGCCACTGTTTTCAGATTCTGTTTCTGAGTTTTGGCTTCAAGTAACCATTTTTGATATCAATAGTCCAGTTTTCTTGTTAAGTGTTACATATAATATTTGTTTAAGAAATCATTGTCTGGCAATAGTATTCATGTGTATATACCCTATGCTCCATTTTTTTTGGGGGGGTGGTGCTTTATTCATTGATCAAGTACGTGAGTTTCAACTAGGTGCTAGGCACTGTTCTAGCATATGCAAAGGGTAAAAGACAAAATTCCTGCCCCCTTAAAGCATTTTCAACCTAAGGAGGGAAATAGTAAATAAACATTTACAGAGCAGTGCTAAAATGGAGGTCTATTGGTTGTGCTAGGTATCAGAATGAAGAAAAGCCTAATTTGGGGGATGTCTAGCAAAATTTTGCAGAGGATATGATATCTGTATTGGGTCTTGAAGATAAGTTAGCAGTTAGGCATTGACTATGAAAAAGGGCAGTCCAACAGGGGGATTAGTATGGCTAAAGATTAGTCTTTTTTTCTACATAGCAGAGGAAATAAGATATGTTCACAAATAAATTTGAAGCAGGATATAAGGGCTAAATGCTGCGTTGGGTAAAAACTTAGTTGCTGTGGGAGTTTAAAGTAGGAAGCCATTTCTAATGGGGTCCAGGAAAGGCTTAGAGATAGTATTTCAATGTGCTCTTGGAGGATACATACACTTTTGACAAAGAAGACTGGAGAAGGATTTCAGATGTGAGGTATAGCAGCTTGAGCAAAGAAATGTTATGTATATTAGAGTTTTATAACTGAAAGGAGGTCAACTTAGAATCTTTAACTCAATTCCTGGGCAAATAATTGTATAACCATTGGCAACTAGTATTTTTTTCCAGGTTTATAGAGATATAATTGACATACAGCATTGTGTAAATTTAAGGTATACAGTGTGATGATATGTTATGCATATATACTTTGAAGTGACTGCTACAATAATTACCTTTTTAAAAATTATTGTTGTGGAGAGAACATTTAAGATCTACTCTTTGGCAACTTTGAAGGATATAATACAGTGTTGTTATCTAGTCACCATGCTGTATACTGTATATCAGATCTTTAGAACTTATCTTATAATGAAGTTTGTATGTTAACTTTTATGGCTTGATCTTATAAAAGCTTGTGACTGAGCCTGATAATTTTAGTTCAGCAGAGCTGTTAAAAGCATAACCCATTTTTCTTAAAGATTGTATAGAATTTAATGCACAGATTTTGAGTGACAAGCATTCAAAATGTATCATTAGTTGTCTTTATTTTGGTCATTTGTCAGTTGACTTTTGGGTAACATTTGATTTCTAAAATCCAAAATAAAAAATAGTTGTTTTTTTTAATTAATATTGGATTTATTTTGCTTATTTGAATATATGTTATTTTTTGGTTTATTTGAAAGCGTTCCAAATTTAGCTCTGCTATAATGCTTGTTTTGAAAAAAAATGCGCATTTGTTCCAACAAGATTGATATAGTGGGTAACAATTTGAGCATAAGACAAAATTTGTATTTGCTAATTCACGATTTTGTTTATAAGGTCAAGGTCAGCAAACTATGGCCACCACAGTGACCTGTTTTTGTTAATAAAGTTTTGTTGGAACACACCAAACTCATTTGTTTACATTGCCCTGTGGCTGTTTTTATAGCAGAGTCTCAGAATTGGATAGTTGCAACAGAGACCCAATGGCCCACAAAGCCTAAAATATTTACTCTCTGGCTCTTATAGAAAGTTTGCCCTAGGTAAATGCAGGAAGCTGGACCCAGCTGAACTGAGCTGCATTAAAATACATGCATATACAGGCACATGCCTTAGACCTCTATCAGCTACCTCAGTTCACCCCTTGTGTTATGAGCCGCACCCATCCACATCTATTGTTACAGTTTTCCATCCGATTTCAGATAACCCTCCTTCTATCACTTCACAATAATTCATGAGCTGCAACCCTTCTGATGCCCACTTCCGCAAGCAAACTTCAGGTCTTTTTCAAGGTAAAGTGCCATATTTATTGTTGTACTTGTGTATTTCTTAATCACTTAATGTGTGTAAACTGTGTAAAATTGTGCCACCATTTCTATTAGGTTTTTGTCTTTTAAAAATATGTGTCACTGATGAAGTTTTTGGAGTGTTGTGCTTCTAACCCCATTTCCCCCCAGAGTCCTATGGTGTTCATTGTATAATTTTGCATTACCTGGTGATTTTTAGGAGCTCGTATCATTGCACAATTGACTAATTGTCATCCTGCAAAAAGTATTGATTCATTCCCCAAATATTTCTTGGACTGTGTGAAGTTTAAGTGAGTTAGTGGACCCAAAACACTTAAGTTAGTGTGACATAATAATTACTCAAAAATTAGTTGTTAATAATTACTATTACCATGTGCCAAGAACTGTTCTAAGTACTACTTATGTGTACAAGACAAGCTAAGGCACCCCATGGAACTTACATTATACTTAAAAAAAAATCTGTACTAATTTGCATTTTGGCTTGTAGTTCCCCCCCCTCAAAAAAGATGTTTTGGTGTTTTTATAAATGATATTTTAAAAATGTCTATCCATGGATCAAAGATACTTAAAAATAACTTTCTAGTCAATATATTATTCATCTCATGTACTGTTTCACTGAATGATTTTTTGAAATGTTCTTTATAACTATAACCTTGGGTGATGAATTTGATCCTACCTTCAAGCAGATAAAGAATAATCATCGCCTTTTTACTATATTTCAAAATTAAAAGTTTCTCCCAAATAGGAATATTCTTCTATATAACCTCATTATAATTAGCAAAATTAGGAATTAACTTTGATACAATACTATTTCTAATCTACAGAACTTACTCACATTTTGCCAGTTGATTCTTAATGTCCTTCATAGTGAATTCACATTTTGCCAGTTGATTCTTAATGTCCGTCATAGTGAAAGACAACAATTTCTTTTCTCTGGTCCAGGATCCAGTTCTGGAACAGGCATTGCATTTTGTTTTCATGTTTTTTTAATCTTTTTAAATCTGGAGCAGTTCACTTTACCTTTTTATCCCTTTCTATCCCATTTTTTGAAGAACACTGGCCAGTGAATTTGAGTTTGTCTGATGTTTCCTTGTGGCTGTGTATTTTGCTAGAAATAGTATGAAGTGATATACTTTTCTTGGCACATTTTATCAGGGGGCACATCTTTGCTTTTACTGTATTTTAAAATGTTTTTACTTTTAATACTAATATTATCAGCCCAATTTAGAGATTTTAAAGCTAGGTTTGGTTAATTTCTATAGAGTTAGAGAGAATTTGCCCACCTCTTATTTTTCTTGCCTTTCCCATTTCTAACTTTCCTCAGGTACCCCCAGCATTCAAATCAAAACACCCTATTTATGAATTTTCACTGTGCTTTCTGAGTATCTACAAGAATTAAGAATGATTGTTTCATATTAAAGTGACTGGACCTGTTAAGTATATGAAATAATACACTTCTTCCGAAGGCTGAATGTAGAGCATCCAAGAGAGCTTATTGAATATTTCAGTTTAGAGATAGAAGAAAAATATTTTATAGTACTAAATGACTTCAGAGATTTTAAAAAATACTCAACAAATCACTATTCTTTTCTTTTAAGGAATCCATGAGCAAGCATTATCATCATTTATATAAACGTTTAGTATTCCTCTGTTCAAGGCAATTTGTTTTCTTCTCATATGGAAAAAAAGAGATGAATTCAGACCAGTTTCCTCCTTTGAGGAGTTTGCACTCCAGTAGGGAGTATTCTTGGGTTTTAAAGAAGAAATTATAAGGAGAATGTGTTGCTGTTAAAGAGAAGTAAAAGAATGTTCCGTGGGTGAAGAGGGGAAAGAGAACCTTCTTTGAGGTAAGAGTTGTGGTTAGATAAGATTGGAAAGTCATGTGTGGATTATTTTGCAGAAAGCTTCAAATTCTTGCTTAGGGGTTTGTACCTTATCCTTGTTTATAAACATGGGAAGCCTCTGAATATTTTGAGCATGGGGGTGACAGATACTTGAATTCGTGCTCAATTATGCCATATCTGTGGATTCTGCATCAGCAGATTTAAACAAACTTGATTGAAAATATTTGGGGAAAAAATTCCAGAGTACCAAAGAGCAAAACTTGAATTTGAAACACATAGGCAATTACTTAGATACCAATTATATTATATTAGGCATTATAAGTAATCTAGATAAGATTTAAAGTATAGGTGAAGAAGATCATAGGTTATATGCAAATACTTTGCCATTTTATATAAGGGTCTTGAGTATTCTCAGATTTGGGTATGGGGGAATCCTGGAACCAATCCCCATAGTTACTGAGGAATGACTGTAAATTTAGGAGAATATAGTCATATACCTCTAACTCCCACCTCTTACCCCCTAAAATAATAGCACAAGCTAAGTATCAACTGAGACATTATAGGTATGATAATATAGTAGTTTAGTACTTGAATTGAGGTAGAATGAACTTGGGCAAAGACGGGATTTCAAGGCAGATAATAATGACTTTTAGGTATACTTCCCCCCTCTTCCCCAATCCAAATATAATATTAAAAGATTTAAATAACTTTTATTTGTTAAGTATTGCCATCCACTTAATACTGTTTTCTGTGATTTGTCTCTCACATCTGAATTCTAAACATTCACCTGATTATTCTGGATGGGAGCTAGGGCTCCTTGACTTGAAGAATGAATTCTGGAATCAGGTCTGATTTTCTGATGTTCTGCCTGTAAAACCTAAACTTTTAAAAATTGTAACTTTTCCTTTTGCAGAGAGAGAGAATGCCAGTTCTCTCCTAAAGACCCTTTTCTTGTAACCTCTCACAACAGAATAAAACTTTTTGCTTTGCTTTCTTGCTCTTACCACATTTTTTGCCTTCTATCTCCATTTGAAAACTCTGCCTTTGAGTGGGGATTGGATATGGCATATTGATGAAATGGACTGTACTTAATCACTGCCAAACAGAATGAAGCATTTCTTGAAGTTCCTACTGGGAATTACTGGTTTGGCCCACATGAACGTAGTTATTGCAATTAAAAAATTTTGAATGTTTCTAAGAGATCACCATTTATACATATTAAGGTAAAATGTAGGTCTTACTCAAATGTTGCTGCTTTATTACTCAGATTTATAACTTTTATCTGCATTAGAACATTTATATCTTTGTATGTAAAATAATAGGTCATAATTTGTTAAGTCCTCCATTCTTTCTTAAATATTTTAGCATTTTAACCACTCAAGAGTGTATAATTTAGTGACATTAAGTACAGTGTTGTGCAACCATCATTATCTAATTCCCAAACATTTCTTTTACCCCCGACAAAGGAACCAT
>SJYQ01016238.1:60412-75042 GCA_006410935.1 Redunca redunca | reverse complement strand
TAATTGAAGGTATCAATACTTTCTTGGACATCTTAGTTTATCCTTAGTCCTTTGAAATATTCTGAGTTTTGAGAATTATCTATTAGCATAACTACTTTTCCTATTCATTAAGTTAATTAGTCACTATGCCTTCACTTTTCTTAAAGAATGCAGTATAAGGTTGGCTTTGATTAAAGATAGAATTCCTGACTTTCCATTACAAGTGCAAATTATTTAATTTGCTTTTACTAAATGCTTACTGCAATTTTTTTTTTTTGTATCACACAGACTTTTTTACAAATGTTACAAGCAATGACCTGGAGAGAGTCCTGTCTGTGGAATCACCATTTAACAAGATGATTATCCTTTGGGGCCATAGGCATGGTGCTAACCTCCACTTTTCTTTGGTTTGTTTTGCTTTCTGGGGTTTGAGGATGGTGTAGTTTGCATGCACTGTATATTGATCTGACAGGAAGAGACATAGAACTTTGAAGATCTGGAAGCATCAAGGAATGGTCTGTAGGCCAAGTTAATCCATTCTTCTCTATTGGATGAATATTTTGGCTCCTAGTTTGTTACTCTCATGGTGTCCAAATCCACTAGCATTTACTGATGTCAGTATATCTGGATGGCTCTTCTAGGTTCTGGTCATTCATATCAGTAGGAACAATCTGTAGGCCAGTGTTCCCTCTACAAAAGGTTTTGATAACTGGCTTCTGAATTGTGATGGAATGAACTGAAGCTGCCAATTATTGGGCAGAAGGAAGCTGCTGGGAAATCTATACCATTTTTTTTCCTTTACAGACATTAACAGGTTGGCCTTCTGGGACAGTGTGGATGGTTGTCTGTGGCAGTTCAGTAAAATTCTGGATACAAATCAAGGGGCCCATAATACCCTCCGAACAGTGCCACAGAACAGGAAGAAGGTAAGAGTCTAAACAGGTAGAGAGTTACTAACACCAGCCAATTTGATGTCAAACAGTATCATGCTCTAGGCGGTATTGCTGAACCATGAAGTGGTAACATTTCAGAAGTGTAGAAAGTGCCACAGCACCACAGAGACATATAAATGGATATACAGGGAAGAGAACTCTCTCTTCTTTATGAGGCTGGATGAAGAAAATTATAAATGAAATCTACATTGGAACCAAGTCTTAAGTTGCATAGTCGTGTCTGACATTGCGACCCCATGGACTATAGCCCGCCAGGCTCCTCTGTCCATGGGATTTTTCAGGCAAGAATACTAGAGTGGGTTGCTTTGTCCTCCTCCAGGGGATCTTCCCAACCCAGGGATCGAACCCATGTCATCTGTGTCTCCTGCATTATAGGTGGATTCTTTACCGTCAGAGCCACCAGGTAAGCCAGTGTCGGTGGCCTAATTCTGATCATGAAATCTCTGCAGTAGGTATTCTATAAAATAAGTGAGTGAAGACTACAATAAAATTCAGAAATTCATTAATTAAATAAAAATACCAGAATTCTGTACCATAAAGATCAGGTCCATGAAGAGTAAAGACATTATACAAAACAATGTTGAGTGGTGCAGTCACCAAGTTTCTGTAGTAGTAGCTGTCAGTGACTACCACAGTCACCAGAAAGAGCATTAGGGCAACCAGCAACCAATGAAAGAAACTCTTCCAACCTGTTTCATGGCCAGCAAATCAGAGGCAATAGGTAAACCAAGAGCTACACTGAATGGCCAGCCTAAGATAGCCCCAGTTGCTAATCCAAGTATATTAATGGAAGTTTGTCCATATACCAGCCAGTCATAACTATCAAGGTAATGTACAAACAGAAACTTCTAGGAAGGAATGCTGATAATGAGCAAAAGATTTCAGTGCTGAGAACCAAGAAGGCTAACATTTGATGCACATGCAGCCCAAACTTCTTACACACAGCCTTATAAAAGTAAAGTTCACATATATAGCTCACAAAAGCTAGTAGACATTATAAAATGTAAAATACAAGAATCTTGAAGTGAAATCACTCAGTCGTGTCCAACTCTTTGTGACCCCATGGACTGTAGCCTACCAGGTTCCTCCGTCCAGGGGATTTTCCAGGCAAGAGTACTGGAGTGGGTTGCCATTGCCTTCTCCAATAAGAATCTTAAAGATAAGCTGGGGAATATTCCCAAGCCTGAAACCCCTTCCCGTAGATGAGGTAGTGTGTTGGTTCCCAGCAGTTGAGTGTTTCATCGCAGTCAGAGATGTGGTGCTCTGGAGAACAGCACATAACCTTGTTGAGAGCAGATACTTGAAAGCAGTAGATCCTTCTGGTACCCAGACTTGTCCTGCTTTATTCCCATATGTCCTGTACTCTAGGGTTTCTTTACTAGCAAAATGAGACCTGAGCTGGGGCATCTATTTAAGTCTGGGGAAGATCCAACATCCACCCACCCTGGTAGTGCAGAAGGAGCAGGGTGAAGAGGCTGTGGGCCCTTCTGGCTGGAAGACTGGGCCAGGCACAGCCCTTCACTGTACAGGCATAAGTGCCTTTCTGAACCTTGGTTCCCTGTAATAAAGTTTTCATGAAGTTTAAATCAGGCCAGTGTGTATAAAATGGATGTTAAAATTTGTCATGGTTATGTAAGGAAACCCGAGACAGTGTGGGCTAAGAAAAATTCCACCGTTTACCCTAATGTTTGATTTTCTGTTGATTGGTATTCATTGGCATAGCAGCAACCTGTTTGGACCTTTATCACATTTGAGAGTAAAATCAAGGCATACAAAGTTTATAGAAAATTAGGCTTTATTTTATATGTTTACACAGTTAAGTTGAAAGGACTTCTTATAATTTTACTTGAATAAGGGCATAAGTTAGTAG
Source organism: Redunca redunca (assembly GCA_006410935.1). Classification (NCBI taxonomy): domain Eukaryota; kingdom Metazoa; phylum Chordata; class Mammalia; order Artiodactyla; family Bovidae; genus Redunca; species Redunca redunca. Next base: position 72,240 of record SJYQ01016238.1, on the reverse strand, counting down.
ACATACTTGAATGAATAGTAGACTTGTAGTAAATGAAGTGTGGAAAATCTGTTGGATCAGTGAAAAGTCAATTGTGAATTACTATTTAATTTAAAACNATATTAATTTTTGGCTGTGCTAGGTCCTTGTTGCTGCTTGGGCTTTTCTGTAGTTGTCAGTGCTCGGGTTTCTCATTGCTGTGGCTTCTCTTGTTGTGGAGTACGGGCTCTAGAGCACAGGCTCAATAGTTGTGGTGCAGAGACGTAGCTGCTCTGGGGCATGTGGCATCCTCCTAGATCAGGGATCCAACCTGTTTCTCCTACATTGGCAGGCGGACTCTTCATCACTGAGCCACCAGGGAAGCCCCATTTAAGACTTTTTATAGCATCTAGTATGTTGTACTGTCATGTTTATTTCTTTATGTATTTTGCTTACTTTTTAAAGGAAAACGTTCACAATTTTTTTCAAGTTTCTATAAGAGAAATGGAGCAAAGTACTGTGCTTTGCATTGTTTTATTTATTTTTTGTTAGCTATAAATATATTTATCTACTAACCAAAGTAATGTTCCTGTTTTTGTCATATTGAAGTATAGTTGATTTATAGCTTCCCTGGTGACTCAGTGGTAAGGAATCCACCTGCCAATGCAGGAGATGTGGGTTCAATCCCTGGATTGCGAAGGTCCCCTGGAGAAGGAAATGGCAATACACTACAGTATTCTTGCCTGGGAAATTCCATGGACAGAGGAGCTTTGCGGGCTACAGTCCATGGGGTCATGAACATTGGACACAGTGACTAAACAACAACAACATATTTGATTTATAATGTTGTGCCAGTCTCTGCTGTACAACAAAGTGACTCAGTTATACTCATATGTACATATTTTTTAAAAAGTTAATAAATTTGACTGCTTCAGGTCTTAGTTGCAGCAGGTGGGATCTTTGTTGCATCATGCAGGATCTTTCCTTGTAGCATGTGGACTCCTAGTTGTGGCACATGGACTCAGTGGTTGTAACCTGTGGGCTCCAGAGTGTGCAGGCTTTAGTAGTTGTGGCATGCGCATTCTCTAGTAGTGGCTCATGGGCTCTATAGCACTTGGGCTTAGTAGTTTTGGTTTGTGGGCTTAGTTGCTCCCTGCCATGGAGGTCTTAGTTCCCTGATCAGGGATTGAACCTGTGTCCCCTGCATTGCAGGGTGAATTCTTACCACTGGACTACCAGGGAGTCCATATACATGCTTTCAAAATGTTCTTTTCCATTATGGTTTATGTCAGGAGATTGGATATAGTTCTTTCTGCTAAACAGTAGAATCTTGTTGTTTATCCATTCTAAATGTAATAGTTTGCATCTACCAACCCCAAGTTCCCAGTGTATCATTCTCACTCCCCTTCCGCCCAACCTTGGCAACCAGAAGTCTGATCTCTGTGCCTATGAGTCTGTTTCTGTTTTGTAGATAGGTTCATTTGTGCCATATTTTAGATTCCTTATATAAGTGATATGATAAGGTATTGTCTTTCTCTTTCTCACTTCACTTAGTATGATAATCTCTACTTGCATCCATGTTGCTGCAAAAGGCATTAATTTGTTCTTTTTTATGACTAAGTAGTATTCTGTTGTCGGAAAAGGCAATGGCACCCCACTCCAGTGCTCTTGCCTGGAAAATCCCATGGACAGAGGAGCCTGGTGGGCTGCAGTCCATGGGGTCGAGAAGAGTCAGACACGACTGAGCGACTTCACTTTCACTTTTTACTTTCATGCATTGGAGAAGGAAATGGCAACCCACTCCAGTGTTCTTGCCTGGAGAATCTCAGGGATGGGGGACCCTGGTGGACTGCTGTCTCTGGGGTCGCACAGAGTCAGACATGACTGAAGCGATTTAGCAGCAGCAGTATTCCGTTGTATATATGTACCATGTCTTCTTTATTCATTCATGGGTCAGTGGACCCTTAGGTTGTTTCCATGTTTTGGCTATTGTAAATAGTGGTGCTATAAACATAGGGATGCATGTATCTCTTTGAATTATAGTTTTATCTGGGTATATGCCCAGGAGTGGGATTGCTAGATCATATGGTGATTTTAATGTTAATCTTCTGAGGAACTTTCATATTGTTTTCCATAGTGGCTGTACCAACTTACATTCCCAGCAACAATGTAGAAGGGTTCCCTTTTCTCCACACATTCTCTAGCATTTATTGTTTCTAGACATTTAATGATGGCCATTCTGACTGACATGAGATGATACCTCATTTTAGTTTTGATTTGCATTTCTCTAATAATTAGAGATGTAGAACATCTTTTCATGTGCTGTTTGACCATCTGTATGTCTTCTTTGGAGAATGGCTATTAAGGGTTTCTGCCCATTTTTTAATTGGGTAGCTTTTTTTGTTGTTGAATTGTATGTGCTGTTTGTATATTTTGGAGGTTAAGCCCTTGTTGGTTGTATCAGTTGGAAATATTTTCTCCCATTCCATAGATTTTTTAATTTTTTAAAAATAGTTTCCTTTGCTGTGCAAAAGCTGGTAGGTTTGACTAGGTCCCATTTGTTTATTTATTTTTTCTATTGCCTTGGGAGACTTATATTTAAGTCTTTAGGCTATTTGAATTTATTTTTGTGCATGGTGCCAGTGTGTGTTCTAAATTCATTGAAATACATGCAGCTATCCAACTTTACTGGCAACACTTGCTGAAGATATTTTTTTTCCCATTTTATATTCTTGACTTTTGTCAAAGATTAATTGACTATAAGTGTGTAGACTTCTGGGCTCTATATTCTGTTATTTTTATTTGTATGTCTGGTTTTATACCAATACCACACTGTTTTTTTAATTACTGTAGCTTTGTAGTATTGTTTGAAGTATGGGAGAGTTATGCCTCCTGTTTTGTTTTCATTCCTTAGGATTGATTTGGTGGTTTTGGGTCCTTTTTGGTTCCATACAAGTTTTTGGATTATGTGTTCTAGTTCTGTGGAAAGTGTCATGGGTATTTTGATAGAGATCACATTAAGTATGTAGATTGCTTTGGCTAGTCTTGGGCCATTTTAACAATATTAATTCTTCCAGTCCAAAAGCATGGCATATCTTTCCATTTCATTGAATCCTCTTTAATTTTATATATTAATGTTTTATAGTTCTCAATGTATAAATCTTTCACTTCGTTAAGTTTATTCCTAGATATTTTATTATTTTTTGTTGCAATTTTAAAGCAACTTTTTTTTACATTCCATTTCTGACATTTCGTTTTTCATGTAAAGAAATGCAAACAATTTCTGGATGTTAATCTTGTATCCTACTACTTAGCTGAATTCATTGATTAGATCTAGTAGTTTTTGTGTGGAGTCCTTAGTGTTTTCTATATATTCTATCATATCATCTTCATTTAGTGACACTTTTACCTCTTCCCTTCCAAACTGGATACCTTTTATTTCTTGTCTGATTGCTGTGACTAAGACTTCCAATGCTATGTTGATTAGAAGTGGGATCCTTGTCTTGTTCCAGGTTTTAGCAGAAAGGCATTTTGGCTCTTCCCATTGTATATTTTATTGGCTGTGGGTTTGTCATAAATAGCTTTTATTATGTTGAGATATGTTCCCTATATATTCACTTTGCTAACAGTTTTTTTCATGAATGGATGCTGAATTTGTCAAATGCTTTTTCTGCACCTGTTGAGATGATCATGTCCTTTATGACTCCAGAGTTTTGTTAATGTGGTGTATTACATTGACTGATTTGCATATGTTGAACCATCCTTGTGAACTTAGGATGGTCATGGTGTATGACTTTTTTTTAACAGGTTATTTATTTATATTTATTTTTGACTGCACTGGATGTTTATTGCTACACTTGAGCTTTCTCTAGTTATGCCAGTAGAGAAACTCTTCCTTGTGGTGTGCTGGCTTCCAATTGTGGTGGCTTCTCTTGTAGAGCACAGGCTCTAGGGCATGTGGGTTCAGTAGTTGTGGCACATAGGCTTGGTTGCTCCAAGGCATGTGAAATCTTCCCAGACCAGGGATCAAACCTGTGTCCCTTGCATTGACAGAGTGTCAATCACTGAACCTCCAGGGAAGTCTCTGTATGGGAGTTTTTTATGCGTTGTTGGATTCAGTTTGCTAATATTTGTTGAGAATTTTTTCACCTATATTCATAAAAAATCAGTTCAGTTCAGTTGCTCAGTTGTGTCCAACTCTTTGCGACCCCATGAATCACAGCACGCCAGGCCTCCCTGTCCATCACCAACTCCCGGAGTTCACTCAGACTCACGTCCATCGAGTCCGTGATGCCATCCAGCTGTCTCTTCCTCCGTCGTCCCCTTCTCCTCCTGCCCCCAATCTCTCCCAGCATCAGAGTCTTTTCTAGTGAGTCAGCTCTTCACATGAGGTGGCCAAAGTACTGGAGTTTCAGCTTTAGCATCAGTCCTTCCAAAGAAATCCCAGGGTTGATCTCCTTCAGAATGGACTGGTTGGATCTCCTTGCAGTCCAAGGGACTCTCAAGAGTCTTCTCCAACACCACAGTTCAAAAGCATCAATTCTTCGGCACTCAGCTTTGTTCACAGTCCAACTCACATCCATACATGACCACTGGAAAAACCAGTGTGGGCGGCTCCGACGGCACACAGAGCACAGCCGAGAGGAGCTACCCCACATCCGAGGTCAGGGGCAAGGGCCAAGAGTGCCAGGCTGTGACGGTGCAGGAATGGCCGAGAGGAGCTACCCCGTGTCCGAGGTCAGGGGTGGCGGCCGGGAGGAGCAACCCGACGCCCGAGGAGTGGTGGCTTCACGGGCACAGGAGGGCCTAGAGGAGCTATTCCACGTTCATTAAAGATATTGGCCTATAATTTTCTTTTTTGGTGGTGTCTTTGTCTGGTTTTGGCATAAGTGTGATGGTGGCTTCATAGAATTATTTTGGTATTGTTCCCTCCCCTACAGTCTTTTTAGTAGAGTTTGAGAAGAATTGGTTGTTTGTATATTTGGTAGAATTTGCCTGTAAAGCCGTCTGGTCCTGGATATTTGTTTGTAGGGGATTTCTTTTTTTTAAATAGAATATTCTGTTTCACTTCTAGTTATCAGTCTGTTCAAATTATCTATTTCTTCCTTATTCAGTTTTGGTGGGCTGTATATTTCTGGTAAGTTGTCCATTTCTTCTGAGGTTTCAAATTAAAATTTTTTTCAGTTGATTTTAATCTGTTTTTATTATATGTGGACTTCTTAACCTTTCTTATTTATTTGTTTAGTTTTGTCTGTGCTGTTTCATTGTTGCTGCTTGGGCTTTCCTCTAGTTGTGGTGACTGTGGCTTCTCTTGTTGCCAAGCACAGGCTCTAGAGTGTGTGGGCTCAGTAGTTGCAGTTCCTGGGCTCTATAGCACAAGCTTAATTGTTCTGGCACATGGGATTAGTTGCTCCACCACATGTGGGATCTTCCCAGATGAGGGATTGAACCTGTGTCTCTTCCATTGGTGGGCGGATTCGTTAACACTGAGCCACCAGGGAAGCCATAACCCTTCTGTTTTGTAAAAAAATTTATTCATCTGCACTGGCTCTTAATTGTGGTAGTAGGGTCTTCAGTCTTCATTTTGGCATGAGGGATATTTAGTTTCAACTTGTAAACTCTTCTTTGGAGCATGTGAACCCTTGCGGCCTGTGGGATGTAGTTCCCACAGAGATTGAACCTGGGCTCCCTGCATTGGGAGCACAGAGTCTTAGCTACTGGACCACCAGGGAAGTTCCTTGGTTGTCCAACTTGTTGGCATATAATTATTCATAGTATTCTCTTATGTCTTTTTGTATTTCTGCAGTATCACTTGAGATTTCTCCTTTTTCATTCCTTATTTTGTTTATTTGGTTTCTCTCTCTTTTCTTCTTGGTGAACCTGGCCAGAATCTTGTCAATTTTGTTTATTTTTTCAAAGAACTAGTCCTTGGTTTTATTGATTATTTTCTATTTTTTAATTCTCTCTTTTTCTTATGTCCTGCCTGATCTTTATTATTTCCTTCTGTTGACTTCAGGTTTTGTTTCTTCTTTTAGGTGGTAGGTTAAGTTGTTTGAGATTTTTCTTATGTTTTTGAATAAGGCCTGTATTGCTATGAACTTCCCATTTCTTTTCCTCTGGTTGATTGCTAGTTTCATTCCTTTGTGGTCAGAGATGTGGTTGAAATAATTTCTGTATTCTTAAATTTGTTGAGGTTAGTTTTGTGCCGTAGTATGTGGCCAATCTTAGAGCTTGTCCCATGTATTTTGAAAAGAATATTTATTTTGGGTTTCTTTTTGAATGTAGTTTCCTAAAAATATCAATTAAGTGGTCTGTTGTATCATTTAAGATCTCTGTTGCATATTTTCTGTCTATAGTATCTGTTTATTGATGTGTATGGGTGTTAAAAGTTTCTTATTATTATTGTTATTCCCATCAGTTTCTCCCTTGTGTTTGTTAGTATTTGTTTTATGTATTTGGGTGCTCTTGCATTAGATGTATATATGTTGACGAGTGCAAAACTCTTTTCTTGTATTGATCTTTTTATCATATAGTTTCCTTGTTTTTCTTTATAACAGTTGCTTTAAACTATATTTTGTCTGATGTGAGTGTTGCAACTCCCACTTACTTTTCATTTCTGTTTGCATGAAATATCTTTATTCATTCCTTCACTTTCAGTCTGTGTATGTTCTTTGTCCTAAGGTTGGTCTCTTGTAGGCAGCATATTGTAGGCTTTTTTTAAATCCAGTCTACCACTCTTTGTCTTTTGATAGGAGCATTTAGGCCATTGAGATTTAAGGTAATTTTTGATGCATATTTATTGCTATATTAAACCTTGTTTTCTAGTTGATTCTTTGCTTCTTTTGTTCCCTTTTTCATTCTGTTTTTCTTTTTGTGGTTTGATGATTTCCTTTTATCTTGATTCTTGTGTTCTCTTGTTTTTGGTTTTTGTGAATCTGCTGTATGGTTTTTAATTTGTGGTTACCTTGTTTTTCAAGTATCTTAACTCCTTCCTGTATCTGCTTGCTTTAGACATATAGGTTAAACACATTCTGAAAAAAAAAGAATGTATTTTCTTACTCTTTCCCCACATTTTATTATTTTGATGTCCTTTTTTACATTTTCATGTTCATCTTGTTTCTCTTCCTTGTGTTTACCATTTCTTTCACTAATAGGTTTTTTATTCTCTCTTTTTGATATATATACTGGCTAATTTAAGTGATTTATTTTCAAATTTTGATTTCCTCCTTCTTATATCTTCTTGCTTCTTTTCTATTTAGAGAAGATCTTTCAATATTTTAAGATAGATTTAGTATTTCTGTAGACTTTCAGTTTTTGCTTGTCTGAGAAATTCTTTATTTCCCTACTGTTCTAAATGATTATCTATCTTGCTTGGTAGAGTATTCTAGGTTGCAGGCTTTTCCCTTTCAAAACTTTGAATATATTTTACCACTTCCTTCTGGCCTGCATTGTTTCTGTAGAGAAGTCCGTTGATAGCCTTATGGGGATTCCCTTGTAATTACCTGTTTTTCTCTTGCAGCTTTTAGAATTCTTTGTTTATCTTTAACTTTTGCCATTTTTATTATCATATGTCTTGGTGTGGATCTTTTGGATTCATTTGTTTGGGATCCTCTATGCTTCCTATATCTGGATATCTGTTTCCTTTAGGTTTGGGGAATTTTCAGCCACAATTTCTTCAAATACATGTTCAATCCCCTTTTTCTTCTTCTAGAAATCCTAGTATACATAGATTGGGATGGTTTATATTATCCTGTAGTTTTCTTATACTGCTTTCCTTTTTTTTTTCATTTGACTTTCTGAATGTTATTTTGCTTCGGTGATTTCTATTATTATGTCTTTCAGGTCACTTATTCTTTCTTCTGCATTATTTATTGAATTAATCATTGCTTTTAGTTCAGTTTTCATCTCAGCAAATGAATTTTCTAATTTTTCTTGGTTCCTCCTCATACTTTCTAGCTCCTTTTTACAATAATCTGCATTTCTGTCAATAACCTTTCTTAATTCCTTCAGTATTTCCATTACTTCCATTTTTCTTAGAGGGGAGGGCCTGTGGCATGCAGGATCTTAGTTACCTGACCAGGGATCAAAATGGTGTGCTCTGCATTGGGAGTGCAGAGTCTCAACCACTGGATCACCAGGGAAATCCCATTACCTCCTATTAGAATAAAAAAGAATCTGTTTGACTGTTTGTTCCTTCCAAGTAATTTTCTTGGTCTTTTAACTGAGAGTGGTTCATCTGCTTCTTCATCTTCTTTTTATTTTTCTTATTCTGTGAGTTTAAGAGAAGCAGTCTTGGAGTGCTGTTATATGCTGGAGCATTCCTGTGTAGCTTGTGTGGGGTTAATGTTTTTTGGCATGAGGGAAGTTTTTGGTTTGGATGTTTGCCACGTTTGCCATCACTTTCCTCAACATGTGCTGGCCATTATCCCCTTGATAGAGGGTGTGCAGTTGTGTTACCCATTCATGCTCTCAGGAAGGCATGGGCAGTGGTTGGCTCCCAGTTGTGGGACGCTTTGCAGCAGTGGTCTGTGTTTGCCTCTGGGGTCTGAGGTAGACATGCCTGTTTCTAGAGCTCATATAGGCCACCTGAGAGTTTGTGAGAGACCTGATTCTTAGATAGGTTGATAACGAGTCCATGGCCCTCAAGGAGGAAGGGGTCCTGGGTTCTCAAGGAGGAAAAAAGGAGCAAATGTTTTTTTCTATATTGCTTTAGCTTAGTCAAGTAACATGCTTTTTCTTAGACTCTGAGTTGTTATGAAAACAGTCTTTAAGACTAAGTTTCTTTAAGCCCAGAGCTAATAATTACACAACAAAACAACTCATCTTGATCAAGGGTGTGTTTTTCCTTAAGTTCTGTACTGATTATATAACAAAAATGTATCTTGCTGACTCATTTGAAAAGACCCTGATGCTGGGAAAGATTGAGGGCAGGAGGGGAAGGGGACAACAGAGGATGAGATGCTTGGATGGTATCACCGACTCCATGGACATGCGTTTGAGCAAACTCCAGGAGTTGATGATGGACAGGGAGGCTGAGCAACAGAACTGAACTGATCTTGCTTGAGGACATATTTCTCCTTCTTAACAGGAACCTTCTGACTAATCCTGTTATCTTAAAATATGTTATGGGAGTGGGTCTGGTAAGACCTTTCTATTGTTAGTTTTAATCTTGTTAATTTAAGATGTATGTTGTGGGAGTGGGTCTGGTAAAAGTGGCCTTGATAAGACTAGGTAGTGGGGCACTCTCTGTCCCTCTTCTAATGTCCTTTCTCTGTCCTTTTTCACTGTAATAAAACTTATGTCATGCAAAAGTTCTGAGTAATCAAGCCTGGTCCCTGATCCCAAAACTAAATCTTTTTTGGAGATTATGAATCTGACACCATTCACTGTAAGCTATCACCTGGAGAGTGGCTGTTTTCTTGCATGCCCCCTGACAATGGTGCCCTGACTCATTGGCAGGTCCAGACCTCCTTCCACAGTATCCTTATAGCCCCTCAGGCTGTCTCCACGCAGCCAACCCTAGTCCTCTCCCTTGGGTCTGACTTCTGAAGCTCTAGCCTTGGCACCCAGTGCCTGCCTTTTCCAGTCCCTCCCAGTGTCTCAGACTGGGAAGTGCTGGGTGGCCATCACCATCTGTACAGATCTCTCTCTCTCCTGTGGTGTTGGAGAAGACTCTTGAGAGTCCCTTGGACTGCAAGGAGATCCAACCAGTCCATTCTGAAGGAGATCAACCTTGGGATTTCTTTGGAAGGAATGATGCTAAAGCTGAAGCTCCAGTACTTTGGACACCTCATGCGAAGAGTTGACTCATTGGAAAAGACTGATGCTGGGAGGGATTGGGGGCAGGAGGAGAAGGGGACGACCGAGGATGAGATGGCTGGATGGCATCACTGACTTCGATGGACGTGAGTCTGAGTGAACTCCGGGAGATGGTGATGAACAGGGAGGCCTGGCGTGCTGCGATTCATGGGGTCGCAAAGAGTCAGACACGACTGAGCGACTGAACTGAACTGTGTTCTTAAAGCAATTCCTGCACTCTCTTCTGAGGCTCTGAAGCTCCCCCTCTGTCCTGCTTGATCTCCCTGTCAAGTGAGTGGTATTCATAGTGTGGAGACATTTCTTCTTTCACGGTTCCCTCTCAGGGTCACGGGTCCTGTCCCAATTACTTTTTCTTTCTTTTTCTGTTTTCTTTTGCCCTACTGAGTTATGTGGATATTTTCCTGCCCCTTTTGAAGTCTGAGGTCTTCTGCCTGTGTTTTGTAGATGTTATATGAGAATTGTTCCACATGTAGATATATTTTTGATATGTTTATCAGAGAATGTGAGCTCCATGTCCTAATCCTTTGCCATCTTGATCTAGTCTCAGTTTCTAGTTTTTTTTAATTGAATTATGATTGATTTATAGTCTTATATTGTTTTAAGTATACAGAATAGTGATTCACAGTTTTTATAGATTATGTTCCATTTAAAGTTGTTATAGGGACTTCCCTTGTAGTCCGGTGACTAAGACTGTGCTCCCATTGCAGGAGCCCTGTGTTCAATCCCTGGTCAGGGAACTAGACCCACATGCCACAACTAAGACCTGGCACAATTAAATACATTAAAAATATATATGCAAAAAAGTTACTACAAAATATTGGCTATATTTCCTATGCTATGTAATATGTCCTGCAGTTTAATTATTTTATATATATAGTAGATTTTACTTATTAATCCTCACACCTATTTTGTCCCTCTCCTTTGCTTCTGGTAACTACTAGTTTGTTGTCTTTTTCTGTGAGTCTGTTTTGTTTATTCGTTCATTTCATTTTTTTGGATTCCACATATAAGTGACAACATACAATGCTTGTCTTTCTCTGACTTATTTCAGTAAGCATAATAGCCTCCAGGTTCATCCATGTCTTTGCAGATAGCAAAAATTTAATTATTTCTTACGGCTGAGTAATATTCCATTGTATAATATATATCATGTTTTCTTTATACATTCATCTATTGATGGATATTAGGTTGCTTCCATATCCTGGCTATTGTTAAGTAATATTACTGTGAATGCTGGGGTGCATGTATTCCTTCAAATTCATATTTTTGTTTTCTTTGAATATATTCCCAGGTTTGGAATTGCTGGATGATATGGTAGTTCTAGTTTTAGTTTTCCACAGAACCTTCATACTCCTTTTTATACTGGCTGCACTGATTTACATTCTCACCAACAGTGTACTAGGGTCCCCTTTTTTCCACATCCTTTCCAACATTGTGTTATTTGTAGACTTTTTCATGATAGCTATTGAACAGGTATGAGATAATATCTCATTGTAGTTTTTATTTGCATTTCTCTGGTGATGAGTGATGTTGAGCATTTCTTTATGTGCTTGTTAGTCACCAAAATATCTTTGGAAAAATTTCTATTCAGGTTTTCTACCCAATTTTTGTCTTTTTTAAGAGAAATATTGAGTTGTATGTGAACTGTTTATATATTTTGGATATAAACCCCATATCAGTCTTATCATTTGCAAATATTTTCTCCCATTTCATAAGTTGTCTTTTGTTGATGTTTCCTTTGTTGTGCAAAAAGTATTATGTTTAGTTAGGTCCTATTTATTTTTGCATTTGTTTCTTTGCCTTGGGAGACAGATCTAGAAAATATTGCTAGTGTTTACGTCAAAGAATGTCTGTGTTTTCTTTTAAGAGTTTTATGGTTTCCATCCTTACATTTAGGTTTTTAATCCATTTTACATTTACTTTTGTATATGCTGGAGAAAATGTTCTGATTCTGTTCTTTTTGCATGTTTGTATTACTTACTGAAGAGACTCATTTGTCTATTGCATGTTCTTTCCTTCTTTGTGATATATTCTTTAATCTTAAATGCATG
>SJYQ01016238.1:22356-35643 GCA_006410935.1 Redunca redunca | reverse complement strand
TTTTTTTTTTTTTACTTTTAAAATTTTTATTTTAACTTTAGTTTACTTTACATTACTGTATTGGTTTGGCCATACCACCCTGAACGCGCCCGATCTCGTCAGAGTAGCTCTTTTTGAATAAGCAGATTATCTCCCACAGATACCAATGATAAATTCTGGCCAAAATACTGAAAACAATGATGAAGGAACTGATTAGTGACAGAAACCAGACACACACTGGAATAGAGTCAACATATGGAAGAAAGAAGTATTCTTTGCTCAATTCCCAATTATTAAACCTTTCTCTTTAGGAAAGGTGCCAATTAGCTCCAGCAGTGGAATTTCAGACTTGGATAGCCCTCTTCTTCTGGATACGCTGTGTGAGCTTGCAGCCCTGTTAATTTTGATAGCCTCCTTGTGACTAAGGTTTAGCCGGCATAAAACTCAGCATTTGGTCCAAGGTGGCGGTATAGGAATACCATGATCTCACCTTCCCCACTGCTGCTGCTGCTAAGTCGCTTCAGTCGTGTCCAACTCTGTGCGACCCCATCAACGGCAGCCCACCAGGCTCCCCCACAGACACACTGAATTTACAGCTATGTAAAGAGCAGTTCCTTCTACAGAAGAACTGAGATGTGATTAAACAGCTTCTGCTCAACAAATAGAACAAGTACCACATAGAGATTGGTAGAGACAGAGACACAGTACTGATGACAACCCCACTTCAATGTGGTATACAGTAGTGGAGATGGATCACTAAGGGGCCTGTGTGCACACTCGCATGCTCTGGGGCACAGAGATAAAAACAGTGGTTTAACAGGGACCTGGACTATGCATGAAGGAAATCCTCTTACTGTCCCTACCTAGAGTGTCTGCTAAATGGGCAGAGAACTGTTGGAAGTCTCTTCAGTGCTGAAGATGCTAGAGAGCACCATTTTTTGTGTTCTCCCGTCACCTTGATGTCTTCCCTCATAGCTCAATCGGTAAAGAATATGCCTGCAATGCAGGAGACCTGGGTTCAATTCCTGGGTCAGGAAGATCTTCTGGAGAAGGAAATGGTTACCTACTTCAGTATTCTTCCCTGGAGAATCCCATAGACAGAGCAGGCTGGCAGGCTACAATCCATGATATCGCAAGAGTCGGACATGACTTAGTGACTAAACCACCACCATCACCTTGATGAGATGAGTGGAATGTAGTCCAGGTTCTCTATCTAGTTGGCCTGCCAAGGCACTTCAGCCTGCTCCTGGCCCACACAAGGTATAGCCATAGTGCCAGGGCAGCCCAAGTGTGCAGTGCCCTAGGATCCCCCTGGCTGATGATATATGAGGCTTCAGCCGACCTGCCAAAACTGCCTGACACATTCAGACTACACAGGAGATGTTCTTAGTAGAGATTATGCCTTCAAGACCAAGAGAGGTACCTGTTTTGCCAGATGTGTAGCCTGAAACACAAAGTCAAACAGAATGGGGACAGAAGAGTATGTTCCAAATGAAAGAGCAAGATAATACTTCAGAGAAAATCTTAACAAAATGGACATAAGTAATTTATCTGATAAATAATTGAAAGAAATTGTCATAAAGGCTTTCTAAACTAGGGAGAAGAATGGAGGAATAGAGTGAGAACTTCAACAAAGAGTTCGAAAATATAAGAAAGAACCAATTAGTACTGAAGAACACAATAACTGAAATGACAAATAGAAGAAATTGATAGTAAATTAGATGATATAGTAGGACACATCAGCCATCTGGAACACAGAATAGTGGAAATCACCCAATCAGAATTGAAAAAAAAAGAATTTTTAAAAATGAGAGTTTAAGGGAACTCTATGATATCAGAAGTACTAACATTCTCATACTAGGGGTAGGGGGATTGCACATGGAGAAAAGAGGGAGAGAAGGGGACAGAGACTTACTTAAAGAAATATTTGAAAACTTCTCTAATCTGGAAAATGAAGCAGACATCTAGGTATAGGAAGCACAGAGTCCCCCAAAAAATGAACCCACAGAGATCCACACCAAGACATGTATGTAAAATGGCAAAAGATGAAGACGATTTTATAGACAGCAGGACAAAAACAACTAATCATATATGAGGAAAACCCCATAAGATTACTTGCTAATTTTTCAACAGAAGCTCTGCAAGCCACAATGGAGTGGCATGATACATTTAAAGTACTGAATGTAAAAAACTTCCAACCAAGGATACTCTACCTGGTGAGTTTATCATTCAGAATTGAAGGATAGAGTTTCCCGACAAGCACAAAACTAAAGGAGTTTAGTACCATTAAAATGGCCTATAAGAAATGTTCAAGGGTCTTCTCAAGGTAGAAAAGCGAAAGCAATAGCTTGTTGTTGTTCAGTCTATGTGTCAATAAGTAGTATCTGACTATTTGTGACCCATGGACTGCAGCATGCCAGGTTTCCCTGTCTTCTACTATCTCCCAGAGTTTGTGCCCTTCGCCACCTCTTTCTCCTTTTGCCTTCAGTCTTTCCCAGCATCAGGGTCTTTTCCAGTGAGTCAAGTCTTCTCATCTGGTGGCCAAAGTATTGGAGCTTCAGCTTCAGCACCAGTCCTTCCAATGAATATTCAGGGTTGATTTCCTTTAGGATTGACTGGTTTGATCTCCTTGCAGTCCAAGGGACTCTAAAAGTCGTCTATGACATCATAGTTCCAAAGCATCAATTCTTTAGTGCTCAGCCTTCTTTATGGTCCAACTCTCACATTCATACATGACTACTGAAAAAACCATAGCTTTGGCTAGACAGACCTTTGTCAGCAAGGTAATGTCTCAGCTTTTTAATATGCTGTCTAAATTTGTCATAACTTTCCTTCCAAGGAGCAAGCAACTTTTAATTTTGTGGCTTCAGTTACTGTCAGCAGTGATTTTAGAGCCCAAGAAAATAAAATCTGTCACTGTTTCCACTTTCACCTCTTCAATTTGCCATGAAGTGATGGGAGAGATGCCATGATCTTAATTTTTTGAATGTGGAGTTTCAAGCCAGCTTTTTCACTCTTCTCTCTCGCTTCCATCAAGAGGCTCTTTAATTCCTCTTCATTTTCTGCCATTAGTATGGTATTATCTGCATATCTGAGGATGTTGATATTTCTCCTGGCAGTCTTGATTCCAGCTTGTGATTTATCCAGCCTGGTATTTCTCACAATATACTCTGCATAGAAGTTAAATAAGTGGGGTGACAATATACAGCTTTGTCACACTCCCTTCCCAGTTTTGAACCAGTTCATTGTTCTATATCCAGTTCTTACTGCCACTTTTTGACATACATGTATGTTTCTCAGGAGATAGGTAAGGTGGTCTTAATATTCCCATCTTTTTAAGAATTTTCCAGAGTTTGTTGTGATTGACACAGTCAAAGGCTTTAGCATAGTCAATGAAGCAGAAGTAGATGTTTTTCTGGAATTCTCTTCCTTTTTCTATGATCCAACAAATGTTGGCAGTTTGGTCTCTGTTTCCTGTGCCGTTTCTAAACCCAGCTTCTCAATTCACATACAGCTGAAGCCTAACTTGAAGAATTTTGAGCATAACCTTACTAGCATGTGAAATGAGCACAATTGTATGGTAGTTGGAATATTCTTTGGCCTTGGAACTGACCTTTTCCAGTCCTGTGTCCATTGTTCAGTTTTCCAAATTTGCTGGCATTCTGAGTGCAGCACTTTAACCGCATCATCTTTTATGATATGAAATATGCTGGAATTCCACCACTTATGTTAACTTTGTTTGTAGTAATTCTTCCTAAGGCCCACTTGACTTCACACTCCAGGATGTCTGGCNACCACCCCTTTGTGGTTATACAGATCATTAAGACCTTTTTTGTATAGTTCTTCTGTATATTATTTGCTACCTCTTAGCTAGAAATAAGAAAATATATGAAAAAAATCTCAGTGATAAATGTAAATATATAGTAACGACAGTGAATCAGCCACATATAAAGCTAGTAGGAAGGTTAAAAGACAAAAAAATCAACTATAAGTAAAATAAGTAGTTAAGAAATGCATGAAGTATAAAGTTGTAAAATAATGTCAGAAAAAAAAAATGGGAGGGCTAGTAAGAATGTACTTTTAGAATATATTTGAACTTTACTAACCTGGTAGCTCAGATGGTAAAGCGTCTGCCTACAATGCAGAAGACCTGGGTTCAATCCCTGGGTCAGGAAGATCCTCTGGAGAAGGAAATGGCAACCCACTCCAGTACTCTTGCCTGGAAAATCCCATGGATGGAGGAGCCTGGTAGGCTATAGTGCATGGGGTCGCAAAGAGTCGGACATGACTGAGTGACGTCAGTCACTCACTCCTCAAGCAGCTATCAGCCTATATTAAATCATTGTTTTGTGAGTTTCAACCTGATAGTAACTGCAAACCCAAAACCTGCTATAGATAAACAAAAAATAAAGAGAGAAAGGAGCCCAAACATAAAGAAAGCCATCAGACTGCAAGAGATGAAAGGAACAGAGAAGAACTATAAAAACAAGCAGAAAATAATTAACAATATTGCAATAAGTACATAGTCAGCAATAACCATTTTAAATGAAAATTTACTAAATGCTCCAATCAAAATAGAGATGACTGAATGAATAGAAAAACAAGACCCATTTATGTGCTGCCTACAAGAGTCTCACTTCCAATCTAAAGACAGATTGATATTNGACAGATTGATATTAAAGGGATGGAAAAATATATTCCATGCAAAAAGAAACAAAAAAAGAAAGCTGAAGTAGTAAATAAAATGCTACAAAACCAGTGCATCAGGGAAGAAATCAAAGAGGAAATTCAAAAATACCTTGAGACACATGAAAATGGTAACACAACTTTCCAATATGTATGTCTGACTCTTTATAACCCCATGAACTAGTCTGCTAGGCTCCTCTGTCCCTGGGATTCTACAGGCAAGGATACTGGAGTGGGTTGCCGTGCCCTTCTCCAAGGGGTCTTCTCCACTCAGGGATCGAACCGACATCTCTTACATCTCCTGCATTGGCAGGCAGGTTCTTTACCACTAGTGCCACCTGGAAAGCCCTCTAATATCTATGAGATGCAGCAAAAGCGGTTCTCAGAGGGACGATCATAGTGAAACAGGCCTACCTCACAAAACAAGAAAATTCTCAAATTAAAAAAAAACAAAAACAAAACTTTATACTTAAAGGAACTAGAAAAAGAGGAACAAAACAAGTGCAAACTTAGTAAAAGGAAGTTAATAATAAAGGTCAGACTGGAAATAATGAAACTGCTAGCTTCTCTTTTTCCTCTTGTCAGGGTCTTTCACAGAGTAAAAGTTTCAAATTTTGAGCAAGTCCAATTTACAGATTTCCTTTGTAGGACATGCTTTTCTCCTTTATAAAGGAACCAGAAGAAGAACAAACCAAACTCTAGGTTATTAAAAAGACATAAATCATAAAGATCAGGGCAGAAATAAATGAAATAGAGAGTGAAAAAAAATACTAGAAAAGATCAGTGAAACTTATGAATGAATTTTTAAAAAAAATATGAACAAAATTGAAAAACCTTTAGTGAGATCCATCTTGATAAAAAGATAGAAGGCCCAAGTAAGTAAAATGAGAGATGAAAGAGGAGATTTATCAACTTGTATCACACCAGTGCAAGGAATCATAACAGACTACTTGGCCAACAATGGGGGCTTCCCTGGTGGCTCAGTGGTAAAAAAAATCCACCTGCCAATGTAGGAGACGTGGGTTCAATCCCTGGGCTGGGAAGATCCCCTAGAGAAGGAAATGGCAACCCACTCCAGTATTCTTGCCTGGAAAATTCCATGGGCAGAGGAGCCTGGAGGGGTATTGTCCATGGGGTCACAAAGAGTCAGACATGACTTAGTGACTGAGCACCCACCATGCCAACAGTGGAGAACATCAAAGAAATGGATAAATTCCTAGAAACATACAATCTTTTAAGAATGAATCATGGAGAAATGCAAAATCTGACTGATTACTAATAAAATTCAACTGGTAGTAAAAAAGCTTCCAACACACAAAAGTCAAAGACCAGATTGCTTCATAGGTGAATTCTATCAGACATTAAAGAAGAATTATACTCAACAGTATTACAATAATTTTATATGCTGACAGATGGTAACTAGCCTTGTAGTCGTGATCATCTTGTAACATATAAAATATTGAATCACTATGTTATTCACTTAAAAAGAATACATTGTCAATTTTATGTCAAAATGAAAGAATTGGATAGAAATCTGCATTCTTGATGAGGCATAACAGAATTTAAGAGATCCCAGTAGGTTTTGTAAAATGGAGAAGGACATCCCACTTAGAAGAGAGCTACAGCTTGGGAGCTCCAGAACCTGCAAAAATTCTTACCATATCTGGTTGTATTACAAGTGCAGGTCAGTTAGGGCTAAAAGAACAGAATAAAGTTTTCAGCTGCCTATACCAGAGGGTATATATTAATATTTTGGGGTTTGATGTTAGCTGAATTAGCTATCTGCTATTAACAGAATCATCAACCAGAATGGCATGCAGTTTTTTCACTATATCTTAAAATATGTCCAGTATCCAATGTGAAATACTGGATTAGATATAAAGAGAAAACTGACCCATGCTGAAAAGGAAAGGCAATCAATAGAGACAATCCAAATGTCTTAAATTTTGAAATTAGCAAACAAGAATATTAAAGCAGCTATTGCAACCTTATTAACAAAGGCACTAATTTGCTTTAGTATAATAAAGCAAATAGGCCTGACGTGCTGCAATTCACGGGGTCACAAAGAGTTGGCCACAACTGAACGACTGAACTGAACTGAATAAAGCAAATACATTTGTGAAGAGTAGACAGATAGAAAATCTCAGTACAAACATGGAAAATGTGAAAAAGGACCAACTTGAAATTCTAGAATTGAAAAATGTAATTTCTGAATAACAAATGATTGTACCTAACAGGAGATTAGAGATAGCTCTAGTAGTGTCAGTGAAGTTGATGATATTCTAACAGAAATTATCCAATCAGAGAATAGAAAACATTGAAAAATAAAAAGCAAATAGAACACATGCTCTTCAGATCCTTTCCACAATTAATTTGTATAGTTATCAATCAAATACATGTAAAGGATAGGAATGCTTCAGTTCAGTCGCTTAGTCGTGTCCGACTCTTTGCGACCCCGTGAATTGCAGCACGCCAGGCCTCCCTGTCCATCACCAACTCTCGGAGTTCACTCATACTCAGGTCCATTGAGTCGATGATGCCATCCAGCCATCTCATCCTCTGTCGTCCCCTTCTCCTCCTGCCCCCAATCCCTCCCAGCATCAGAGTCTTTTCCAGTGAGTCAACTCTTCGTATGAGGTGGCCAAAGTACTGGAGTTTCAGCTTTAGCATCATTCCTTCCAAAGAAATCGCACAGCTGATCTCCTTCAGAATGGACTGGTTGGATCTCCTTGCAGTCCAAGGGACTCTCAAGAGTCTTCTCCAACACCACAGTTCAAAAGCATCAATTCTTCGGCACTCAGCCTTCTTCACAGTCCAACTCTCACATCCATACATGCCTCCTGGAAAGACCATAGCCTTGACTAGATAGAACTTTGTTGGCAGAGTAATGTCTCTGCTTTTGAATATGCTATCTAGGTTGGTCATAACTTTTCTTCCAAGGAGTAAGCGTCTTTTAATTTCATGGCTGCAATCACCATCTGCAGTGATTTTGGAGCCCCCCAAAATAAAGTCTGCCACTGTTTCCAGTGTTTCCCCATCTATTTCCCATGAAGTGATGGGACCAGATGCCATGATCTTCGTTTTCTGAATGTGGAGCTTTAAGCCAACTTTTTCACTCTCCTCTTTCACTTTCATCAAAAGGCTCTTTAGTTCCTCTTCACTTTCTGCCATAAGGGTGGTGTCATCTGCATATCTGAGGTTATTGATATTTCTCCTAGCAATCTTGATTCCAGCTTGTGTTTCTTCCAGCCCAGCGTTTCTCAAGATGCACTCTGCATATAAGTTAAAAGCAAGGTGACAATATACAGCCTTGACGTGCTCCTTTTCCTATTTGGAACCAGTCTGTTGTTCCATGTCCAGTTCTAACTGTTGCTTCCTGACCTGCATACAGATTTCTCAAGAGGCAGATTAGATGGTCTGATATTCCCATCTCTTTCAGAATTTTCCACAGTTGATTGTGATCCACACAGTCAAAGGCTTTGGCATAGTCAAAGCAGAAATAGATGTTTTTCTGGAACTCTCTTTCTTTTTTGATGATCCAGCGGATGTTGGCAATTTGATCTCTGGTTCCTCTATCTTTTCTAAAACCAGGTTGAACATCAGGAAGTTCACGGTTCGTGTATTGCTGAAGCCTGGCTTGGAGAATTTTGAGCATTACTTTACTAGCGTGTGAGATGAGTGCAAATGTACAGTAGATTGAGCATTCTTTGGCATTTCCTTTCTTTGGGATTTGAATGAAAACTGACCTTTACCAGTCCTGTGGCCACTGCTGAGTTTTCCAAATTTGCTGGCATATTGAGTGCAGCACTTTCACAGCATCATCTTTCAGAATTTGAAATAGCTCAACTGGAAGTCTTTCACCTCCACTAGCTTTGTTCATAGTGATACTTTCTAAGGCCCACTTTACTTTACATTCTAGGATGTCTGGCTCTCAGTGAGTGATCACACCATCGTGATTTTCTTGGTCATGAAGATCCTTTTTGTACAGTTCTGTGTATTCTTGTCACCTATTCTTAATATCTTCTGCTTCTGTTAGGTCCAGATCATTTCTGTCCTTTATCGAGCCCATCTTTGCATGAAATGTTCCCTTGGTATCTCTAATTTTCTTGAAGAGATCTCTGTTCTTTTCCATTGTATTGTTATCCTCTATTTCTTTGCATTGATCGCTGAGGAAGGCTTTCTTATCTCTCCTTGCTATTCTTTGGAACTCTGCGTTCAGATGCTTATATCTTTCCTTTTCGCCTTTGCTTTTCGCTTCTGTTCTTTTCACAGCTATTTGTAAGGCCTCCCCAGACAGCCATTTTGCTTTTTTGCCTTTCTTTTCCATGGAGATGGTCTTGATCCCTGTTTCCTTACAGTGTCATGAACCTTTGTCCACAGTTCCTCAGGCACTCTGTTTATCAGATCTAGTCCCTTAAATCTATTTCTCACTTCCACTAATAATCATACAATGTGGACCTTAGGAATGCTTAACAATAGAGAAAAAGTGCTGATAGAAACTCTCACTTGGCCCAGTGTTTTATAGTTTTTGTTGTTAGCCATGTACAAATTTGTTACATTTTTACCAAATTACTTCATTTTGGGAGTGCTGTTTTAAATTCCCTGGCATTAAAATCTCAAGTTCTAATTGTTCATTGCAATAATTCAGTTATGGTTTTTATGTTGACCGTGTATTCTGTGAACGTGCTCTAGGTAGCTTCTTTTTCATCTTTCAGATTTATTGAAATTTTCTACCTAATCCGGTTGTCTGCAAATAGGGTCATGTTTATTTCTTACTTTCCATCGTATGGCTTTTAATTCCTATTCTTGTCTCATTATGCTGGGTAGGACTTTCTGTATTTTCTGTTATTATGTTGAAGAATGATAATAGACATTCCCTTGGTATTTCTGATATCAGTGGGAAAACATTGAACTATTTCACCATTAAGTATGATGGTTCCTGTATAAGATTTTTGTAAATATTCTATCAAGTTGAGAAAGTCCCCCCCGCCTCGACTTTCTAAGTTTTCTTTCCTAAGGTGATATTTTTACTGAGATAGATTAGATTCACATGTGGTTGTAATATATGCACAGCTTTTTTGTACTTTGCCCAGTTTCTCACAATATCAGTGTTTTACAGAAGTATATTATCAGTTAGCCATGTTACTGATATCTACCAATATTACTCAGTTTTCCTCAGTTTTATTGTACTTTGTATTTGTGTTAAGTTCTATACAATTTTATTACAAACATGAGTTGGTTCATATTTGCATCACCACAGTCAACATGCAGATTTCTCATCTTGCCCTTTTGTTATCATGTTCAACTCTCTACCCATATTCCTACCTGTGCCTAATACCTGGAAATCACTAATTTATCCTCCATTTCTAAAATTTTTTTCATTTTTAACATGTTCTACCAATGGTATCCGGAGAAGGCAATGGCACCCCGCTCTGGTACTCTTGCCTGGAAAATCCCATGGATGGAGGAGCCTGGTAGGCTGCAGTCCATGGGGTGGCTAGGAGTCGAACACGACTGAGCGACTTCACTTTTACTTTTCACTTTCATGCATTGGAGAAGGAAATGGCAACCCACTCCAGTGTTCCTGCCTGGAGAATCCCAGGGACGGGGTAGTCTGGTGGGCTGCCGTCTATGGGGTCCCATACAGTCAGACACAACTGAAGCGACTTAGCAGCAGCAGCATAAATGGAATCATATAGTTTGGGATTAGACATTTTGGGATTGTGTTTTTCACTTAGCATGATTTCCTTGGGATTCACTCAGATCATTGCATGTGTCAATAGTTCTCTCCTTTTTATTGCAATGTAGTGTTCTATGGTATGGATATACTACAGTTGGTTTAACCATTTACTTGTTAAAAAACATCTTGGATGATCCCAGATTTGGGCTATTACAAATGAGGGTGCTAATAAACATTTGTGTACAGGATTTTGTGTCAGTGAAAATTTCATTCCTCTAGGATAAATGCTCAGGAGTATTTGGTGGGTCATTATGATGGTTGTATGTTTTTAAAAAACACTAAATGTTTTCCCAGAATGGCTATGCTGGTTTGTAGTCTCACAGCAATTTAAGAATGATCCATTTTTCTGTATTCTCTGCAGAATTTGATTTTACCATTGTTTAAAAAAAAATTAAAAAAGAAATTAGACCTTCTGATAGAGACCTAGTTTTAACTCAGTGTGGTTCTAATTTTCTTTTCCCCAGTGACTAATAAAAATTTTAACACCATTATTGAGATAAAAATCATGAGTTTGCAGTGTACAGTTTAGTAGTTTCTAATATGTTCACAGATACATGCAGCCATCATGACAGAAAATTTTATAATATTACCTGAAAAAGAAACCCCATATTCTTTAGTTATCACCCTCTATGAGCAGCCTTAAGCAACCACTAATCTACTTTCTCATGGTTTTCCCTGTTTCAGACTTTCTTATAAATGTCATTCTATTACATGTGGTACTTTGTGACCGGCTTCTTTCATTTAGTATAAAGTGTTCAAGGTATATTTATGTTGTAGTGTATATTAGTATTTCATTTCTTTTTATGACCGAATAACGTTGTTTTATATAGATATATCACATTGGTTGTTTTGTTGATGGACAATCTTGTTTCTCCCTTTTGCTATTATGAATAATGCTACTATGAACATTTGTGAATAAGTTTGTGTGTGGCCATATGTTTTCATTTCTCTTGGTTATATACATAGGGGTAGAATTGATTTGTTATATAGTAACTCTGTTAAATCCTTTGAGGAAATATCAAACTGTTTCCTAAAGTGGCTACACCATTGCATGTTCTACCCAACAGTGTATGAGGATTCTGATTTCTCTGCATCCATGCCAACAGTGGTTGTTATCTGATTTTTGATTTTAATTTTAGTCAACCTAGTACATGTGAAGTTGAGTCTTATTATGATTTTAGTTTTCATTTTGTTTGATGGCTAATGACGTTGAGTATCTCTTCATATACTTATTGGTAGTTTGTATAAATTCCTTGGAGAATTATCTACTTAGGTCCTTTGCTTAGTTTTAATTGGGTATTTTGTCTTTTTTATCATTGACTTATAAGGATTCTTTATATCTTCTAGACTTCTATTAAGATAAAATATATATAATGTGAAGTTTACTCTTTCGACTAATTTTTAATATACAATTCTTTGGCATTAAGTACATTCACATTGATGTGTGTGTGTGAATTACTACCATCCATCTCCAGAACTTTTTCATCTTCTCCAACTGAAACTCTGTACCCTTTAAAGTCACTAACTTCCAAATCCCCTTTACCCCTAGTCCGTGTTGGCCACTATTGTACATTCTTTCTCTATGAATATGACTACTTTAGGAACCTCACATATGTGGAATCTACAGTATTTGTCCTTTTATGTCTGTCTTATTTTACTTGGCAAAATTCCTTCAAAGTTATAGTCATTGTTATAGCATGGATCAAAATTGTCTTCCCTTTTAAGACTGGATAGCATTCATTTGTGTAGATGTATGTGTTTGTTTAATTTTCTTGATGATTTCCTTTGAAGCACAAATGCTTTTAGTTTTTATAATGTCCACTGTATCTATTTTTGTTTTTGTTGCTTATACTTATGGTGTCATGTTTAAGAATCTATTTCTAAATCTGGAGTCAGAAGGATTTACCTCAATGTTGTTTTCTAAGAGTTTTTTGAATTTAAGCTCTTCTGTTTAGCTCTTATTTAGAGTTAATTTTTGTATGTGGTGTAAGACAGGTCTCTAACTTAAGTTTTTGAATGTGAATACATAGTTGTTCCAGTGCCATTTGTTGAAAAGACTATTTTCTCCCTATTGAATGGTTGTAGCATCCTGTTGAAAATCATTTGACCATAGACATAGGGGTTTATTTGTGAACTTTCAGATCTTTTCAGCTGATTCTTATGTCTGTCCTTTTGCCAGTACCACACTATACTGACTATAGTTGTTTTACACTAAGTTTTAAAATATCTAATTGTGAGTCTTCCTATTTTGTTTTGACTATCCTGAGTTCTCACATCCATACATGACCACTGGTAAAACCATAACCTTGACTAGATGGACCTTTGTTGGCAAAGTAATTTCTCTGCTTTTTAATATGCTATCTAGGTTGGTCATAACTTTGCTGCCAAGGAGTAAGCGTCTTTTAAGTTCATGGCTGCAGTCACCATCTGCAGTGATTTTGGAGCCCAGAAAAATAAAGTCAGCCACTGTTTCCCCATCTATTTTCCATGAAGTGATGGGACTGTATGCCATGATCTTAGTTTTTCACATAGTAATATACATTTAAAGTTCCTCCATGTCTTTTCATGGCTTGCTAGCTCATTCCTTTTTAAAGCTGAATATTCCATTGTCTGGATGTACCACAGGTAATTTATCCAATTCACCTTTTGAAGAATATCTTGGTGTTTTCACATTTTGGCAATTGTGCAAAAAGCTACTTATGAAGGTGTTGATATAAATAAAAAATACTTATAAACATCATCAGTGTGCAGCTTTTTTGAGTAGACTTTATTTTCAGCTTATTAGGTTAAATATCAAGGAATGATTGCTGGATCAGGTGGTAAGAGTTTGGTTAATTTTGTAAGATATTGCCAAAAGTGAGTGGATCATTTCCCATTCCTAC
>SJYQ01016238.1:0-19604 GCA_006410935.1 Redunca redunca | reverse complement strand
TAATATGTAATATACTATGAAATATAGTTTTTATTAGAAGTTTGCAGTTTATTCTATTGGACATTTTTTTTTAAACTAGTGGAAATAAATGTCTTTTAATGATCACAGTTTGTTTGTTATTAACTTATTCCCTAAAGTAGTGGTTCTTAAATAGGAGTTCCCCTCTAAATACTCTTTACCTTTTTTAGAATGTGCATGCCTTGGTCCTGCTCAAGACCTACTAAATTGTATTGTGGTATAGGGATGTATGCTTCCCTAGGGGATTCTGATATGTATCCCTGGTTAAGAGCCACTGCTTAATTGAAACATGTTATTTATGTTATTTGGGTGTTTTTCAATTGTCAGAAGTGTCTGTAATTCTATGGACTTAATTTTTTCATAGGAAACCTTCAATTGTAACAAAGTATGTAGAATCTGATGATGAAAAACCTTTGGATGAAACTGTAAATGAAGATGCTTCTAATGAAAATTCAGAAAATGATATTACTATGCAAAGCTTGCCAAAAGGTAAAGTGTATTAATTTTTTATATGAAGTTAAAGTTGAAAAATATCTTTAAATGTCATTACTATAAAATTAGAAATTGATTATTGTAAGCTGTGTGTCAAGGACCAAACCTGACATTTTAGTAGCAGTGGTTTGGAAATGTATTAGTATGGTAATGATAATGTGTGTTCCTGAGGTTAAATATTTAGAATATATAGTCAGGTTTGAAAGGAAAACTTATTGTCTCTTTCCATTGGCTTCTAGTTTCCAAATTATACTTGAATGTGGAAATTGGTTTAAATGTTTAGTATGTTAAGTTTTGGTTCAGTGAATTTTAATGTGCTTGCTTTATAGAAAAACATAATGAATAGTCTGAAAACGTCTTAAAAACATTTAAAGTTTAATTTATTCTTAATGCATTGTTAAATTCCCTAAGATTAAAAGTGAAGTTATGTGTTAAATTTGATTTGGGTATATTTCTTGTAATTATCCTTTTTAAAATGCTTTGTCACATTTCCTCTCAACTGTTATGTTTCTAATCTTAAAAGTTGCATTGATTAGATTGGGGCCAGGGCAGGGTGGATAGGGGAGAAGCCAAATGAAAATCTTGGACTTTTCATAGCTCAAGCCTAAGAGCAGTGTGATTACATGATGAGAGAATGACATGGATCTTGGTAATTTCATGGTGTTTCAGAATGAAAAGTTTTGATTTGTTTCTTTATTGAATAATATGTTCAAGGCTGTTAGATTTTTCAGATTTGTTATCACTGATCATTTACAGCAATGTTTACTGCTTTATTCTCTGTCTCTACTTATGTTTATGTGACACATATTTTGATGTTTAAAAAATAATGAGTAGGAGGATAATACATTTTTTGACTAGGAAAAATTAGGAGTTACAATAGATAAGAAATGAATGAGGAGAATAAATGAATGAGAGGAAGAAGAAAGAAGAAAAATTAATGGGCCTACCATTTACTTGGCTTTGAAAATCGTTTTATGTAATGGTTTTGGTGGCCTAAGGCAGAAACAGCTAACATGGCAGTCTGAGTTTCATAGGTAGTGATTCACTTTGGATTATTACATTCTCAGTGGTTGTTACTTGAAGTCCTTATGATGGCCACTGGGTGAGCTAAGAACTAGGAGTTCCAATCTCTCTTTTAGTGACATTATGGAAGAAAGTTAGTATGGGATGTTACTAACCTGAACTAAGGGTAATTCTCTTCCACCAAACCAAAATAGACCTGTTTCATAAGGTCAAATTTGGTTGATTATCACTATTGTTATAATACTGAATATGTATAAGTACTGGACTCTTTAAAAATTTACTCATTTAATTTGCAAAGCAATGATGTAAGGTAGTTATTGTTTCTACTTGTAGAGATGAAGGAACAAATTCAGAGCTCAAGGAACTTTTTCAGCTTTAAATTGAAAAGCTAAGATTTGAACCCAGGTCTGCCTGAATCCAAAGCTAGTGAGTGCTCTTTCCACTCTACTGCTTTGCTTTCATTTATAGAAGAATCTTCATAAAGAAATGTTTTTTTTTTTTTTCCCTGTGTGTGTGTGTGTGTGTGTGTGTGTGTTGGGGGGGTTGTTATCTGTAAATCTTTAGCTTTTTTCAAATGCCAGGGCTTCTCTGAGAGTATATATGCGAATTGGTTGTTGTGAATAAAGGTTTTTTTTTGTGTGTGTGGATATTACTTATATTTACCAGCTTGTAAAAAACTCAATCCTTTGTGCCCTATTTCCCCCCATTTTTTCAGAGACTCAGAAATTCATTTAACCTCGGTTAAACCTCACTGCTGACTAACATAGACCTATGTTTCAGGGAAGCAGCCCCTGACAACTACCAGGTTTTACAGTTCGCCCTTCATATCCGTAGGTTCTGCCTTTGCAGATTCAACCAACCTCGGATCAGAAATATTTGGGGAAAAAATCCTAGAGAGTTCCAAAAAGCAAAACTTGAGTTTGTCATTTGGCAGCCGTTTATATAGGGTTTACATTGTGTTGGGTATTGTAAGTAATCTAGAGATGATTTAAAGTATACAGAAAAATGTGCATAGGTTATAGGCTATTTTATATAAAGGACTTGAGCATCCACGGATTTTGGTATCCAAGGGGTCCTGGAACAAATCCCCCATGGATACTGAAGGACAGTTATACTTTCTTAATTGTTGTCAGTAATGCCCAGTTGGGCTTTTCTGGTGGCTCAGTGATAAAGAATCTGCCTGCCAACGCAGGAGAAGTAGGTTCAATCCCTGGATCGGGAAGATCGCCTGGAAAAGAAGTTGGCAACTCACTCCAGTATTCTTGCCTGGGAAATCCCATGGACAGAGGGGCCTGGTGGGCTACAGTCCTTGGGTTCACAAGAGTCAGACACGACTTAGTGACTAAACAGCAACAATGCCTAATAACTAAGCCCAGCAATATAGGTAAAGTGAGACCTAGACCCTTTTTACCATGCCTCTGCTTTATTTACTCTTGAGAGATTAAAATGAAAAATTAGCAACCTCTCTCCTCAGTTCACATGTTTTATGGCTACGAGAGTACATTCTTTCTAAAAGATTTCATAGGGACCAACAATTGATTTCATTCTGCAATTTATTGTAGCACTTGAGCTTAAGTACCTAAGACAGTATTTGTTTAAAACTCTTCAAGGACTTTCAGGGTACTGAAACTTTGACTTAACTATTTAGGAAATGGTACAGAATAGTACAGCAGTAATAGCAGAATATAAAACAACATTTAAGAATATTTTGCTGCCTTTAAGGTTTAGCTTATGAGAAGAATAGGATGTCTTTAAAGCTTTCTTTTCTGATCCTTTTATGTTTTAAACTGTGGAACTTAGCGTAGACATTCATAGTCAAAAAAGCTTTTGTGATAGGCAGTATAAAAATTGAGAACTGGGCTAAAGCTTTTTAACTTTATTCACACATTTCTGTTACAAATCAGTTCATAATACTTCCCCCCCCACCCACCATTTTTTATGAACTATGTTCCAACCAGTAATTTGATTGTTGACACCTGGCCCTTTTACTATTTCCCTGTTTTATTTATTCTTGAGAGGTCCTTATATAAATATTGAAAGCTTGAAAGAAACAAAACTATGTTCCAGCAATGTTGGCTTTATCTGGAGTCTTGTACTTCACTTGCACATTTAATATGTGTAATGGTTTTTTAAATGAAATCATTCTAGGTACAGTGATTGTACAACCAGAGCCAGTGCTGAATGAAGACAAAGATGATTTTAAAGGGCCTGAATTTAGAAGCAGAAGTAAAATGAAAACTGAAAATCTCAAAAAACGCGGAGGTAAATACAAGTGAAAATGAAAACATGAGTTTAAATTGCTGTTTATGACCATATTGGAAAATCTGATGTGCTTACTAAAAATACCTCCACTTTTCTGCCCATTGTTTTTTAAAAGCACTACTTAAAAATAACTTCTGTTTCTTTCTGAGCTCTGAAGCAGAAAAGGTTAAACACCATTGATTAAAATACCTTTGCCTTCAGTGGCTATTAAGTTATCTCAAGAAGCTTAGTATTTCCTTCTTACACATGTTAGTTCTGTAATGCTTATATGCCAGAATACCATGTGTTCCCTCTCACCTGAAAGAATTTTAGATTTGGACAAAGTCTTGCACATGGCCTTCAGATAACTTTATACATATCTAAAACATTGTTTCATAGAGTGATGGACATCTGCTTTAGTGTCACCTTGGGTGCTTATATTAAAAATGCAATTCCCTTGACTCCACTCATGACAATTTAGAATTTCTGGGCATGATGTCAAGATCCTGCTCCAGTTTGTTGTTATGTGCATTAAAGTCAGACATCTGTTGGTTTAAGGTTATCAGTGTAGATATGCATAGAAAGGAGAAGGGAACTAGAGCTAGGAACCTTCCCTTCATCTGTCTCAGTCACCTCTTCCTTTGTCTGTCCACCCTCACTTATACACACAACCATTGGCTGGTCATCTGTAGAAAGTGAGCATGAGGAAGATTCATTTAAAAATTCACTACAGTGAAGTTTGTGTCCTACTTGTTTGTGTGTGAGTTTAAAGTAGTGCCTGTATGTATTTTTGGGGCATATTAACAGAGCTAGAATCCATTATGATAGAAAGAATGAGTCTCTAAAAGATAGAAATGACACAAAATTTCTAAATAGAAGTGTAAATGGAAGCCTGTCTGTTTAATATTTATCATTTTAATTGTGAAATTATAGAGTAGTTCTTACTTTGCTGAAATTTTGTGTAGATTTTATTCCAGTGCTATATGATATCTTGGTGGTACCAGTAAAATATATCTGTAAAATAGTATATCGTATTAGATGTGTATATAAATATATATGTAAATTTTCAAATTTAATTCATTGTGTTTAGAGATCAAGAAAATGTAGCTTAGTCTTTTGTCCACCAGGGGGTGTTCTACCTCTTTCAAGCATAAGGAAGATTTTTTGAGACTAATTCATAGTTGGGAAACTGCCATAGCAGCAACAGAGCTCACCAAAGCTAAGTAGTAGTCTTTAAAATAAGAGAATCAAGTAGAAGATGATGATAAGGACCAGCAGTAAGAGTTTTCTTTCTTCTTATTTCTGATTATGGATCCTCTAGGAAGACAGATAACTAAGTATACTGCGTTGTGTCAAAATTAATATCTAGTGGTGTCTTTTGGGGAGGGACTCTGGAGTAGTCAGTGCCTCAGATATGGATAATGGCTAAAAGGAGAATAAAAAAGAACTACAATTATCGGGGAGGGTGATTTTAGTGCTAATTTACTATGCTGCTGGTATTTGGTCTGAGCTGATATGTCTCTGGAATATTTTATTGAGTGTTCTGTGTAAGGATGTTTATATTGTGCTTAAGGGAATATGTGTGTTTATAGCCATATGATAGCTAAATCTTTCTTGTTAATTTTTGTCTTAATAATTTGCTACATCTTTAAGCTGTCGGAAATCACAGAGGATTTTAACTATTTTTACCTATATACACATGTATGAATGAACTAGTGATACAAGGTACTGAACTGTTAGTTAATATTCAAACTTCCTAGGAAGTTAGTTCTAAAATTGAAGTCTAATTTAGGAAACTGTCAAGAAGGTAAACTTTATACATAAAATAGTCTTATAATGATTTGAAACAAAATTAAACACAAAGATATTGACCATTTAAGGAACCATTGTTTTTTTTTAAGTACCATAGCCGATTTTGACATCCTTTCCCTAGTTCAGTTGTTAAAAAACATATTTTACATTTAATTTTTCTATATGACAGAATAATTCTCTCCTTAAGATTGATAAAATGTATTGAGGTCAGAAATGAAAATGCCTCTTTTCCATTTATATGCTGTATTATANAGAAAATTACCATTTAACCAGTTTATAATATTTTCTTCAGATCTCACTTAAATAAATTATTGTTTTATTCCTATTTCCTCTTCTTTTTCACTTCAGGTTGTGATTATTTGAAGTTTGTGTGCATATGTGCTGTTTGCATGCATGTTTTCATATTTTTTTTCCTAATTTGCTCAAAAAGTATTTGTTTTTCATTTAAAAACATACAAAGTAGTATCTGTAAATATCCTTTTGCAGCATTTTTTATTCAACCTTGATTTTGAAATTATTCATATCAGTAAATGTATAACCGGTTTTTTTACGTTTCACTGTTCTATAGAATTCAGTTATATAATTAAATCACTATCCATTTCCTAAATGTGAAATTATTTCTAATTTTTTGTTCAAATTTTTCCAATTGCTAGTTAGTACATCAGTGAATATCTTTTATGATTCTTTATGCATATTTGGGGAAAATTCTCCATTGGATCACCTAGCTTTTTAAAATTCTTCAGTGATATATGTGCAAAAGCATAAAGAATATGCTTAATATTATTTAACTTTGGATGAACATTCAGACTCTAGCTTTTCATTACTTTGTTAGCTTACATGAATGTAATCATTATTTGATATGAAAAACACACTGTAAATTTGTGTTAAAAGTACAGAATATATGAATACTCACAATCAAATACTAATCCAGGATGGTATGAGTTAAAATAAAATATAAGCAGCTTTATAGAGTGTGATGGTGCCCTTATACTTTGGTTAACCTTTTTTAACTTCTGCAAGTAAAAATATTTGTGCTGATAGTTGGGTCCCTGGTGCTTTGGACCTTAAAACTAAGACTAACACAAAATAGAAAATTAAAAGGTGAGAAATACATGTATTGTTTTGTCTTTTTGTTAGTGATAGAGACAGTTTTTTTCCTTTTTTTTTTTTAAGTCGCATCCCCCCCCTCCTTTTTTTTTCCTTCAGTGAATGCAGGCATTTTCACTAGCCTCTTTTGAGTCATATTCTACCATCTTATTTGGATAAGAGTTGTTTGCACATCAGAGTTACCTGTAAAACTTTCAGTGGGTTAGGGATGGGAATGGCTGTCCCTGTTTTTAAAAGATTCTTTCTCTGATTCTAATTTTCAGTTCAGATTGTGAAGCACTGTGTAGAACTAGAGATGAGGGTGAGGCAAAAGTTCCTTTTATTCTTGTGTAGGTTATCTTCAATGTGTTTTTCTGCAGAAACCGTGGCATGGTGCTCTGTCAAAACGCAGCCATTTTGAGGTTTTCCTGCCAAGATAGATATAACTGCAAATCTTATTTGTCCATATTTGGAAATAGTGGACAGTGCTGATATGGACTTGACAATGGAGTAAATATAGAAAAAAGGCAGGGGATTGTGGATAGCATTGAAGGGACTCTGAGGAAGGAAATTGGTAAAGTAAAGTTATCAGGTTTTTACATACTTTTGAAAGGATCTGTATAGACAATTCCATTTTGAGAATAAAAATTTTATGGCATACCTAACTAAAGTATAGGGTTCCAAAAGAATCTATGTATTTCGCTTGCTTCTCCATTCTTTAAGAACTGATGCTGAATTTATTTGTGAAGCAGTAGCAAAATGAAAAGAGCTCTTGACACCTATTTTTAGAACTTCTTTTATGGAATCTCTTCATGTTATATCCAGTTGTTGTGAGAAATAGGGTTTGCATCTGTAAAAGGGAACAAGTTAGTTCTGCAATTTGTGAAGGTTGTCATGGTAGGTTTTTAGTAAGTCCATAAAATTAACCTTTTAATTTGTATCCAAAATGTCATTTTCCCAAGGATTATGAAGTATTTAATTTTCAATTTGAATGTTGGAAAATGTTAACTAAGATATATGTCTTTTTATATGTGTGTCTATGTGTGAATAATGGTCACTCTTTTCTCCTAGAAGATGGGCTTCATGGGATTGTGAGCTGTACAGCTTGTGGACAACAGGTCAATCATTTTCAAAAAGATTCCATTTATAGACATCCTTCACTGCAAGTACTTATTTGTAAGGTATGTAATGATCTGTTAATAATTCCACAGATATTTGAATGCTTAACATGTGTCAGACTTCTCATGCACAGTGATGAAGATGAAAATGGTTCCTGCCATTGGAGGGCATATACTGTAGTGGGGAAGACAGCCATGAAAGGGCCAATAAGTGCTACGATAGGGGGGATACTGGTACTTTGGGAACACATGAGAAGCCATTGTAATTTGAAGTTGATATATAATGGAGATGATACAGCTGATGTCTGAAATATAAATAGGAATTAGCTTGGTAAAGTGGGATTGGTTCAGTATATTTTAGGCCAGATAATAATATTCAAAGACTCATAGGTGAGGGACAATGTGGTGTGTTGGAAAATTGCAGAGTGTATGTGTATGCACACATATGTTTTATAACCTTCCCTCTTTACATACTCTAATTACTCAAATCTAAATTCTCCATGTAGAGTAGTGTTTTGATTTAATTTGGAGATTGTAGATTTTAAAAATATTTCATATGTATTGAAGATAATTTTAACAGTCTATGTAAACTTTTTTATAAGTAATACCTTGGAATTAAGTTTAAATGTCTACTTTATCAAGCATATCATTTCCCCAACTCATGTTACTGCTAAATTAATCCTGTAGTAGTTTGTTTGCCAATAAAATATCTACTTGAATTGTAGGGGCAGACCAGACTTACCTTAATTAGAGTTCCATTTGTAGATCTTTTGCATGAATTTTTGATAGATGTAGACCAACTGAGCGACTTCACTTTCCCTTTTCACTTTCATGCATTGGAGAAGGAAATAGCAACCCACTCCAGTGTTCTTGCCTGGAGAATCCCAGGGACGGGGGAGCCTGGTGGACTGCCGTCTATAGGGTCGCACAGAGTCGGACATGACTGAAGTGACTTAGCAGCAGCAGCAGACCAACTTAAGCTAAATTTACTGCCTAGGAGGCAGTAATTTGTGTCCTTCATTTTCTTGAATTCAGTTCAGTCAGGCTTCTAGTTTTAAATGGTGACAGCTGAATTTTGCATCTATTGAATTTGTAATGTGCATTTGTTTTTTCTTCTATATGTGATTGTTTTTTTTTCAAAGGCCAGTCTGTTGAGCCCAGGTCAGTAATCAGTAGTTGTCATCAGTGGTCATGGAACCTTCCCTTTTCTTCTGTTCCAGTGAGAAGGAATTTAAAGTCTGTCAGATTTGGATTTGAATATCAATTTTGCCTTTGTAATTGTATGACTTTTGGAGATTTATTTACATATTAATGAACCAAAGCCTTGTCTCTCAAATTGGGCAGTAATAGTGCCTATCTTACACAGTAGGTATTGGAGATTTAAAGATAACATAGGGCAGAAAAGGATACTATTGCTCAGCTCTACACACAGTAGCTGTTTATATATGATGACTATTAAATTAGTATTAAGTAACAACAAATCTAATATATTTTTATGTAGATCCTTGGTAGCTAGCCATATGAGATCAGAAATTTGCCTTACCAAAATCTTCTATCAGTTTTTATATAAGGAACAGTGGTACTTGATGATATGGAAGTCTGTTTTAATTTCTTGAGCTATTCCTGTGTCTGTAAAGTACTAGTTGGGGTGGCACAGTGTTTTTGCTTTGATTCTCTAAAACACACATACACACACACACACAGATACATTCCCTTTACTTTTTTAATGACTTAAAAATGAAGTTTTTCTCCTTTATGAATATTAAAAGTTTTGAATAAATTTCCCCTTTCTCTCTCTCTCTCTTTTTTTTAATAGAATTGCTTTAAATATTACATGAGTGATGATATTAGCCGTGACTCAGATGGAATGGATGAACAGTGTAGGTAGGTAATAAATCAAGATGAACTAAAATTCAGTGTTGTCTACTTGAGGGAAAATTCTTATATAGTCTGTTATTAAATCTTTTTTGTGTGGTGTCATCATTGATATCTTTAATGGAAGGTTGTTCTTTTCCACATAGCCCTTGATTTATATCTTAATTTTCTAACAAAGAATAAGTAAATGACATAAATTACTTTGCTGTTAAAATTGTTGGCAAGAAATTTTAATTGGTTTAGTACTATAAAGATTTAAAATGAGTTGCATGTTTGAATAATATTTTAATCTTTAAATAATTGCAGATGGTGTGCAGAAGGTGGAAACTTAATTTGTTGTGACTTTTGCCATAATGCCTTCTGTAAGAAGTGCATTCTTCGCAACCTTGGTCGAAAGGAGCTGTCTACAATAATGGATGAAAACAACCAGTGGTATTGCTACATTTGTCACCCAGAGCCATTGTTGGACTTGGTCACAGCGTGTAACAGCGTATTTGAAAACTTAGAACAGTTGTTGCAACAAAATAAGAAGAAGATAAAAGTTGACAATGAAAAGACTAGTAAAGTATATGAGCATGCACCCAGATTTTCTCCAAAGAAAAACAGTTCAAGTTGTAATGGAGAAGAAAACAAGTTAGATGATTCATATTCTGGTTCTGTAACCTACTCTTACTCAGCACTAATTGTGCCCAAGGACATGATTAAGAAGGCAAAAAAACTGATTGAGACTACTGCCAACATGAATTCCAGCTACGTTAAATTTTTGAAGCAGGCAACAGATAATTCAGAAATCAGTTCTGCTACAAAGTTACGTCAGCTTAAGGCTTTTAAGTCTGTGTTGGCTGATATCAAGAAAGCTCATCTTGCATTAGAAGAAGATTTGAATTCAGAGATTCAAGCTTTGGATGCTGTAAACAAAGAGAAAAATACCAAAGAGCATAAAGTCATAGATGCTAAGTCTGAAACAAAAGTAAGAAAAGGAGAAAAACCTTGTGTTTTGGAAAGGAAGGATATTTCAAAATCAGAAGGTAAACTGTCAAGAAAGCAGGTAGATAGTGAGCATATAGGTCAGAGTGTTGCAGTAGAGGAACAAAGAGCACATAAAAATGCCAGTACTGAACATAAGAAATCTGATAAAAAAGAACCTCAGTATGAACCTACTAACACTGCTGAAGACTTAGACATGGATATTGTGTCTGTTCCTTCCTCAGTTCCAGAAGACATTTTTGAAAATCTTGAGACTGCTATGGAAATTCAGAGTTCAGCAGAGTATCAGGGAGATGGCAACAGTGGAACTGAACAAGAACTGGAGACTTCTGTAAAATTAAATATTACTTCAAAAGACAACAGAGGAGGTATTAAATCAAAAACAACAGCTAAAGTAACAAAAGAATTATATGTTAAACTCACCCCTGTTTCCCTTTCTATATCCCCAATTAAAGGTGCTGATTGTCAGGAAGTTCCACAAGATAAAGATAGCTATAAAAGTTCTTGTCTGAACCCTAAGCCAGAGAACTGTGAACTTGGACAGGAAAAGAATGATAATGAGCATTTGGCTAAAAGTGAAGTTCCGTTACTTTCAGAAGAATCTGATCTTCGAAGATCCCCACGTGTAAAGACTACACCTTTGAGGCGACAGACAGAAACCAACCGTACAACATCTAATTCAGATGAAGAAAATGAAATAGTTAAGGAGCAACAAAAACTTTCTGTTCCAATGAGAAAAAAGGATAAGCGGAATTCTTCTGACAGTGCTATAGATAATCCTAAACCTAATAAATTGCCTAAATCTAAGCAGTCAGAGATTGTGGATCACATTTCAGATTCTGACGAAATGCTGGCAATCCTCAAAGACGTGCCCAGTATGAGTCACAGTTCTTCAGATACTGATATTAATGAACCTCATACAAATAATAAGACTTTTTACTCAGAGATTCAAAGAGGAAAAGATGATAAAAGAAAAAGGAAACGAAAAAGTTCTACTTCTGGCTCAGATTTTGATATTAAGAAAGGTAAATCAGTTAAAAAGGCTATAATTTCTAAAAAGAAACGGCAAAACCAGTCTGAATCTTCTAATTATGACTCAGAATTAGAAAAAGAGATAAAGAGAATGAGTAAAATTGGGACTGCCAGAACAACCAAAAAAAGAGTTCCAAATAAAGAAGATTATGATTCTTCTGAAGATGAAAAACACAGCAAACAAGGAATAGATAATCAAGGTCATAAAAGTTTGAGGACTGCACAGGAAGGATCATCTGATGATGCTGAAAGGAAACAAGAGAGAGAGAATTTCTCTTCAGTAGAAGGCACAGTTGATAAAGACAAGACCATCATGGAATTGAGAGATGGCCTCTCTAAGAAGCAGCAGCCCGATGTTTCCTCAGAGAGTGCTGATAAGCTTTGTTCTGGGAAAGAGGAGAGTTTTAATTCTCCAGAAGATAAAAAGTTTGCTGAATCTAAAGGAAAGAGTAAGCACCAGCGAACCAGAATGTGTAAGAAAATACTGGGTGGGTTATGTGATGTTGCTGAGAAGTTCTCAGAGAAAGAACAGAGTGATGAATCCTCTGAAGATGATAATGAGCAGAGCAAAAAGGAAATTGAAGATAAAGAAAAGAAAACTGCAGACTTGAGTAAAAAAGTGATGGAACAAGAGTATGAATCATCATCTGATACTACTGAGAAATTACCTGAGGGAGAAGAAATTTGTCACTTTCCTAAAAGCATAAAACAAAATAAGAGCTCAGCTGATGGGGAAAAGAAATGCAAAAAAATAAAAGATAAAGTTTCTAAAAAGAAGGGTGAATTATCTGATAATTCTGAGAAGTTACCAGGGAAAAGAGAAAGTTGTGACTCTTCAGAAGATAAGAGGAGTAAGAATGGAACATCGAGTAGAGAGAAGAAAAGGTTCAACTTGCCTGAAAAGAGTTCGAGGAAGAGACAGGATTGTTCATCATCTGATACTGAAAAATATTCCATGAAGGAAGATGGCTGTGATTTTGCTGATAAGAGACCAAAAAGAATAGAATTAAGGGAAAGAAGGAATTTAAATTCAAATAGAAATAGCAAGGAAGTACAAAGTGGCTCATCATCTTCTGATGTTGAGGAAAGTTCTGAAGATAATAAAAACCTGAAGAAACAAAGAACTTCAGCTAAAAAGAAGGCAGGCAGTATGAAGGAGAAAATGAGAAACTCCTTGAGAACAAGCACTAAAAGGAAGCAGGCTGACATTACTTCCTCATCTTCTTCTGATATAGGAGATGATGATCAGAAATCTGTAGGTGAGGGGAGCAGTGATGAGCAGAAAATTAAGCCTGTGACTGAAAATTTAGTGCTGTCGTCACATACTGGATTTTGTCAATCTTCAGGTATGGGAAAACAAATAGAAAATTTATACGTTTCCCCTCTTGAATAACTACATTGTTTATTTTCTCCATAGTCAGGCAAATGCAAGGTTACTTATTGTGTAGGAAAACACCATTTAAAAATTCTTTACAGATTTTCTAGAACCTCTTTCTCCAATTTTTTTTGTCACCATTGGGGTATTTGAAACATTAGTGTTCTGTATCATGTGTACCAAATTTGTTGGATAAATTTCTTTATTAACGTTTAATGCTTTTCTTTGGAGTAATGAAAAGTAATTTATGAAGGAAAATCAGACTGTTGATAGTAGTTCAGTGGACATTTACTCATGGAGATGAGTGCTTGTTATGACATGTTATATGAAAGTTTTAACTGCTTTGCCATGCGTCTGACTTTTATTTTATTTTTTATTTAATTGGAGGCTAATTACTTTACAATATTATGGTGGTTTTTGCCATACATTCACTTGAATCAGCCCTGATTTTTAAATTGGGCACATTAACTTTGTGTCTATGAAATCCTCTGAAAACTTTAAATTTACTTTATTGAAACCTGTTGCTGATGCTCATCAATTTTTTTCCTAATAACATGAACAGATGTTTCCATTTTTAACATTAACAAAATAAAAGAAAAAACTCCAGAAAGTACATGGATTACTCTACCCTGATGAGATAGAGCACTAAGACAATAAGGGTGTGGGTCAATGATACCCCTCAAAAAATTAAAAATATTTATCATTATGGCAGTTCTTTAAAAAATAGTTGTATAATGTACACTTGTTGCTCATATTGTCTTTTTTTAAGTCAATAAAACCTGTCAGTTAACCAAGGACACTTCAAATTTATTTAAAAATTTTTGTAAAGGAGATTGCACTTACTATTGTGTTCCAGCAGAACATACGAACATTTAAATGTAAGAGGAATAAGCAGTTCAGATTAGATATTGCTGCCAAGGAAACTTTGGTACCACCTTACAAAATTTGAAATTTTGAGAACTTCTTAGATTTTTGAATTGCATGTGAGATTGTGAATTTGTATTCAAAACATAATATAATAGTTGCTTTGATATCAATTCAGTGTTTTGGTTATCAGGTTGGTTGAAAAAACTCTCATTAGGATTAGAGTGTGAGAATCATAAATTACATGGAGTATTCTTATTTGCAAATTCTAGACTGTTGGACTAATCAAACTTTGTAAAAGTTTGTCATGATTTCCATGACAAAACAGCTTCCCNAAACAGCTTCCCTAGTGAAATCTGCATGTTTGATTTCAGATATTAATTTTCATCTCCCCAAATCTCACTTGACACATATGAGAGTTTCTATGAGAATTACAATTCTCATGCTTAGAACTGTTAATAACTATTTTAATAAATAATATGTATTGATTAGCTCTTAATAAGAGATGGCACCATATGGCTAATACTTAAGAGGGTTCATTTCCCTTTTCTCATGTTTATATCCAGAAAAGCCTTGAGAATTCTGCACTTTAGGCAAGATGCCAGTCTCTCAACTGTAGGGAGGATTTGTTGTTCAAATTTTCTTCACTCTGGGTATTTCTTGGACTGATTATACTTTTAGATGTAGAAAAGGAGGATAAATTTGCTAGGGAATGAACTCATCTAACAATTGGACATTGTCAACTATAACTCATCTAACAATTGGACATTGTCAACTATACTTCAATAAAAAATTAAAATAAATAAATAAAAATTGGACTTTGTTGGTAGAAATACTTAGAAAAAATATTCAGGGAATTACAAATAAGTACTACGTTAAAAGCACTGATTTCCAGGATAAGTTTGGGTGTGAGTCAATGATAGTGGCATTCCTTAAGAATTTGCTTGCCTGTATACAAAGCATGCTAAATTTATCTATTCTCGTAATACATCCAACTTAATTCAGGTGACAATTTTTACGAGCTCTTAAAAAAGCCTACCCTGCTCCCATGAATTTAGAGGATTCCAATTTATCCAGCAATAGTTGGGAATCTATTACAGTGTACACCATTTTCTACTTGGTCTTGGGAATGGCATGACTAACCATGATGAGGAACGTGGTCCTAGGAGATTGCAATCCAGTGAGCAAGATAGACATAGATAAGTCATTATTTTTTTTTTTAAAAAAAAAGAATACCAGGAGAAAGATGTAAAACTAAAATGAGTCTGTGTGATAAATAGTAGGTGAGCCAGTTATCCAAATATTGGAGGAAGACTTAAAAGAACAGATAGTATTTGAACTCAGATTTGAAGAATGGGTCAAATTTTCAAGGATGTGGTAAGGAGGAACAGCAGTAATATCACTAGTAATATTTAATTTGAGGATCGATCTGTTTGAATGAAGTATTTATTGTGAGTTTGTTAAGGTTAATTGGGAGATTTACTTTTGTCTTTCTACAGTTAACATATTTCTATCCTGCACCTGTAGGTGTCTGTGTTCCTTGTGAATTTTTTCTTCAACATTTTCTCCCAGTATTTTTTTATGAAAAAATGTTAAATATACAGAGGAATTTCTACTGTTAACATTGTACTATATTTGCTTTATCACATACTTTAATTTATATATCCTATCTATCCATCAATGAACCTAACTTTTGCCCCCTCTTTTGTTTATTTTGAAATAATTATAAATTCACAGGAAGTTGAAAGAAAGTATACAGGAGGTCTTGGATGTCTTTCATTAATTTCCCTCCAATGCTATCAGTCTTTCATAATTATAGTACAGTGTCATAACCAGGAAACTGATGATTTATTCAGATTTCATCAGTTTTACATGCACTCCTTCATTTGTGTGTATGTGTGGTTGTGTGTTTCTAAGTATAATTCTGTGCAAAATTTGTATCATGTATAGCTTTGTATAGCTATCACAGCAACCAAAATATTGAACTGTTTTATTACCACAAGTTTCCCTTGTGCTATCCCTATGCACACTTCCTTCCATATCCCTATGCTTAACCTGTGGCAACTGTTAATCTGATTTCCATCTCTGTAATTCTGTTATTTTGAGATGGAATCATGAAGTGTATAACCTTTCAAAATTGTCTTTCTTCACTCAGTGTAATTAATGCCCTTGAAATCTTTGATGCATTTGAATAATTCTCCCTGATTACTTCAGCATTTATAGTGTTAACTAGGGTACAATGTTTGTTTTTGAGGCAAAATTTATATACAATGAAATGTACAAATTTTCTTAATCTCTTTATGCTGCTGCTGCTAAGTCACTTCAGTCATGTCCGACTCTGTGCGACCCCATAGACGGCAGCCCACCAGGCTCCTCTGTCCCTGGGATTCTCCAGGCAAGAATACTGGAGTGGGTTGCCATTTCCTTCTCCTAATCACTTTATAGTTTTAATCAAAAGATAGAAATGTTACTTTTTGTAAGGAAATAAGTTTTACTGTACTTTAATATATCTGGGTGATTCTACTCATGAACACCATACAAATTCAAGTATATTTTACAGTTACTTGGTATCACCAAGTATTGGTAGCATTAAAAAAAAATTATTCAATGATACAGAAAAAGTTAGACATCTGTTAACTTTAAATGGGTCAGTACAAAGCCTACTTCAGTGAGAAACTTATGCTAATATGATGGTGAATGATAAAATGTTTGTTACTAGGAAGGATGAGTTTTAAAATTCTTGTGCCGTGGGAAGAAACTTTGAAATATATAAGATCCAACTATTTATTATTTTGCTGCTGACACTTCTTAAATTCCACATTGTACTTTCCTTATAAATTCTTTTTATTCATGTTTTGGATCCCAGAGTGTAGTTTAGGACTCACTAGTTATTTTAAAGTTTTTGGCTTTCAGTTTTATTTTACATGATTTTACTTATGTAGATAATTTTAAGTACACTTTTGTTCCCTCAAGGAGACGAAGCCTTATCTAAATCAGTGCCTGTCACAGTGGATGATGACGACGATGACAATGATCCTGAAAATAGGTATGATTCCATCTGTAAGGACTTCAAAAAGAATATAACACACCCTAGGCATGGGCACAAAGAGCAGCATCGGAATCACAAGCAGGTTGTACAAACCAGGAGTGCCAGCTTTAGAAAGACTCACTCACAGTCTTCCTTCAAGTTTCAAAGAAAGGCCAAAAAAATGGGGTAACTCTGAAACCTTAAGAGAAAATAAATATAAATATCAACACATCCAGCATAGGGTGTGTTATAAATATAGCACTGT
Organism: Redunca redunca; assembly: GCA_006410935.1. Classification (NCBI taxonomy): domain Eukaryota; kingdom Metazoa; phylum Chordata; class Mammalia; order Artiodactyla; family Bovidae; genus Redunca; species Redunca redunca. Next base: position 2,388 of record SJYQ01016238.1, on the reverse strand, counting down.
CAATTTTTACGTTTCATGTAAACTGTGATAAGATTTTGAGAATATTTTAATTTTGACAGATTATTTATTAGTGAAAGTGAATCATGTCTCAAAAATTGGTGACAACAGAAATCTGTATCCTCAATATTGATTATTGTTTTAAGTTGCCATCCAATGTGATGGTCCTATTCATTAAAACCTGTTCAAAGTGAAAAAAGGAGACTGCTTAGATGATTNTTTCAAAATAAGTATCTATTTGCACAGTGTCTAGACTGATTTAGATTTTAACAGTTTTTCAAATAAAATAGAAGTAGACAGTTTGATAGTGTTAACATTAATAATACTTAAATAATAGGTTTAAATGTGAACATTGTAGTCTGTACAGATTGACTTAACTAAGGGATAGCTGGGAGAAGAAAAAAAATGAAGATACACCCATATCTTAGCAATGAGGAGTAAAGAAAGTGAAGATATTCAAAAATTTATGTTTTTTATATATATTTTAAACCCTTCCTGAACTAGAAGATCCCACACACTCATAATCTTCATGGAGACAATGTGGTGTAATGGATGGAATTTGGGAAATATGGGCATAAGAATATCTGACTTCTAGTTCTGACTTTTCTGTGTAATCTTGGGAAAGTGATTTTTGCCACAATTTTCTGTTCTCGAAAATGAAAAGATTGGATGAAATGTTCTCTGATTAATTCTGGCACCAAAAATCTATGATAGACTTGAGATTTTATTATAGAGTACTATATTAATATCCATTTATTCCTAATAGTAAACTCTAATAAATAAGAAAGCATGAAGATAAACATTAATTTTTGTGTCATAATTTTGTAAGGAATTAACTGAGTTATTAAAAGCTATAGGGCCAGCTGTCACTATAGTTTTGTTATGTCTTGCTGTTGCTGACAGGTTTTTCTATTTCAAAGATCAACATTCTCCTAATTAATAGGACAGCATTTTTATTAAGGTGAATGAACAATAATTTTTATTTTGTAGTTTTGAATAGAGCTTCAGCTCAGTTGCTCAGTCGTGTCTGACTCTTTGCGACCCCATGAACTGCAGCACGGGCAGGCCTCCCTGTCCATCACCAACTCCCAGAGTTCACCCAAACCCATGTCCATGGAGTTGGTGATGCCATCCAACCATCTCATCCTCTGTCATCCCCTTCTCCTCCTGCCCTCAATCGTTCCCAGCATCAGGGTCTTTTCCAATGAGTCAGCTCTTCGCATCAGGTGGCCAAAGTATTGGAGTTTCAGCTTCAACATCAGTCCTTCCAGTGAATACCCAGGACTGATCTCCTTTAGGATGGACTGGTTGGATCTCCTTGCAGTCCAAGGGACTCTCAAGGCTTCTTCTCCCAACACCACAGTTCAAAAGCATCAATTCTTTGATGCTCCGCTTTCTTCACAGTCCAACTCTCACATCCATACATGACCACTGGAAAAACTGTAGCCTTGACTAGACGGACCTTTGTTGGCAAAGTAATGTCTCTGCTTTTTAATATGCTGTCTAGGTTGGTCATAACTTTCCTTGCAAGGAGTTAGCGTCTTTTAATTTCATGGCTGCAGTCATCATCTGCAGTGAATTTGAAGCCCAGAAAAATAAAGTCTGACACTGTTTCCACTGTTTCCCCATCTATTTCCCATGAAGTGATGGGACCAGATGCCATGATCTTAGTTTTCTGAGTGTTGAGCTTTAAGCCAACTTTTTCACTCTCCTATTTCACTTTCATCAAGAGGCTCTTCAGTTCTTCTCCACTTTCCGTCATAAGGATGATGTCATCTGCATATCTGAGGTTATTGATATTTCTCCCGGCAATCTTGATTCCAGCTTGTGCTTCCTCTAGCCCAGCGTTTCTCATGATGTACTCTGCATATAAGTTAAATAAGCAGGGTGACAATATACAGCCTTGACGTACTCCTTTTCCTATTTGGAACCAGTCTGTTGTTCCATGTCCAGTTCTAACTGTTGCTTCCTGACCTGCATATAGGTTTCTCAAGTGGCAGGTCAGGTGGTCTGGAATTCCCATCTCTTTGAGAATTTTCCACAGTTGATTGTGATCCACACAGTCAAAGGCTTTGGCATAGTCAATAAAGCAGAAGTAGATGTTTTCCTGGAACTCTCTTGCTTTTTCGATGATCCAGCAGATGTTGGCAATTTGATCTCTGATTTCTTTATCTTTTCTAAAACCATGTTGAACATCTGGAAGTTCATGGTTCATGTATTGCCAAAGCCTGGCTTGGAGAATTTTGATCATTAGTTTGCTAGAGTGTGAGATGAGTGCAATTGTGTGGTACTTTGAGCATTCTTTGGCATTGCCTTTCTTTGGGATTGGAATGAAAACTGTCCTTTTCCAGTCCTGTGGCCACTGCTGTGTTTTCCAAATTTGCTGGCATA
>SJYQ01016236.1:103949-121594 GCA_006410935.1 Redunca redunca | reverse complement strand
TTTCTTTGGAAGGAATGATGCTGAAGCTGAAACTCCAGTACTTTGGTCACCTCATGTGAAGAGTTGATTCATTGGAAAAGACTCTGATGCTGGGAGAGATTGGGGGCAGGAGGAGAAGGGAATGACCCAGGATGAGATGGCTGGATGGCATCACGGACTCGATGGACGTGAGTCTGGGTGAACTCCGGGAGATGGTGATGGACAGGGAGGCCTGGCGTGCTGCGGTTCATGGGGTTGCAAAGAGTCAGACACGACTGAGTGACTGAACTGAACTGAGTTAAATTCACCCATTCCAGTCCATTTTAATTCACTGATTCCTAAAATGTCAGTGTTCACTCTCGCCGTCTCCTGTTTGACCACTTCCAAGTTGCTTTGATTCATGGACCTAATAATAATAATAATTTGGCCGTGGAGTACAAAAAGAAGCAGGTCAAAGACACAGAATTTTGCAAAGAGAACGCACTGGTCATAGCAAACACCCTCTTCCAACAACACAAGAGAAGACTCTACACATGGCCTTCACCAGATGGTCAATATCTAAATCCAATTGATTATTTTCTTTGCAGCCAAAGATGGAGAAGCTCTATATAATCAGCAAAAACAAGACCAGGAGCTGACTGTGACTCTGATCATGAACTTCTTATTGCCAAATTCAGACTTAAAATGAAGAAAGTAGGGAAAACCACTAGACCATCCAGGTATGACCTAAATCAAATCCCTTACAATTATACAGTGAAAGTGACAAATAGATTCAAGGGATTAAATCTGATAGACAGTGCCTGAAGAACTATGGGCGGAGGTTTGTGACATTGTGCCAGAGGCAATGATCAAGACCATCCCCAAGAAAAAGAAATGCAAAAAGGCAAAATGGTTGTCTGAGGAGGCTTCCAAATAGCTGGGAAAAGAAGAGAAGCTAAAGGCAAAGGAGAGAGGGAAAGATATATCCATCTGAATGCAGAGTTCCAAAGAATAGCAAGGAGAGATAAGAAAGTCGGGGTTCCTCAGTGATCAATGTAAAGAAATAGAGGAAAACAATAGAATGGGAAAGACTAGGGATCTCTTCAAGAAAATTAGAGATACCAAGGGAATATGTCATGCAAAGATGGGCACAATAAAGGATAGAAATGCTATGGACCTAACAGAAATAGAAGATATAAAGAAGAGGTGGCAAGAATACACAGAAGAACTATACAAAAAAGATCTTCATGACCCAGATAACCACGATGGTGTGATCACTCACCTAGAGCCAGACATCCTGGAATGTGAAGTCAAGTGGGCCTTAGGAAGCATCACTACAAACAAAACTATTGGAGGTGATGGAATTCCAGTTGAGCTATTTCAAATCCTAAAAGATGCTCTGAAAGTGCTGCACTCAATATGCCAGCAAATCTGGAAAACTCAGCAGTGGCCACAGGACTGGAAAAGGTCAGTTTTCATTACNAGTGGCCACAGGACTGGAAAAGGTCAGTTTTCATTACAATCCCAAAGAAAGGCAATGCCAAAGAATGCTCAAACTACCGCACAATGCACTCATCTCACACGCTAGTAAAGTAATGCTCAAAATTCTCCAAGCCAGACTTCAACAGTACGAGAATTGTGAAATTGCAGATGTTCAAGCTGAATTTAGAAAAGGCAGAGGAACCAGAGATCAAATTGCCAGCGTCCAGTGGATCACAGAAAAAGCAAGAGAGTTCCAGAAAAACATCTCAGTCAGTCAGTTCAGTTGCGTCCAACTCTTTGTGACCCCATGGACTGCAGCACGCCAGGCCTACCTGTCCATCACCAACTCCCGAGTTTACTCAAACTCATGTCCATTGACTTGGTGTTGCCATCCAACCATCTCATCCTCCATCATCCCCTTCTCCTCTTGCCTTCAGTCTTTCCCAGCATCAGGGTCTTTTCCAATGAGTCAGTTCTTCACATCAGGTGGCCAAAGGAGTACATCAAAGCTGTGTATTGTCACCCTGCTTATTTAACTTATATGGAGAGTACATCATGAGAGATGCTGGGCTGGATGAAGCACAAGCCAGAATCAAGATTGCCAGGAGAAATATCAATAACCTCAGATATGCAGATGACATCACCCTTATGGCAGAAAGTGAAGAACTAAAGAGCCTCTTGATGAAAGTGAAAGGGGAGTGAAAAGGTTGGCTTAAAACTCAGCATTCAAAAAACTAAGATCATGGCATCTGGTCCCATCATTTCATGGCAAATAGATGGGGAAACAATGGAAACAGTGACAGACTTTATTTGGGGGGGCTCCAAAATCACTGCGGATGGTGATTGCAGCCATGAAATTAAAAGGTGTTTGCTCCTTGGAAGAAAAGCTATGATCAACCTAGACAGCATATTAAAAAGCAGAGACATGACTTTCCCAACAAAAGTCTATCTAGTCAAAGCTATGGTTTTTCCAGTAGTCATGTATGAATGTGAGAGTAGGATCATAAAGAAGGCTGAGTGCTGAAGATTGATACTTTTGAACTGTGCTGTTGGAGAAGACTCTTGAGAGTCCCTTAGACAGCAAGGAAATCCAACCAGTCAATCCTAAAGGGAATCAGTCCTAAATATTCTTTGGAAGGACTGATACTGAAGCTGAAACTCCAATACTTTGGCCCCCTGATTCGAAGAGCTGACTCATTTGAAAAGACCCTGATGCTGGGAAAGATTGAAGGCAGGAGAAGGGGACAACAGAGGATGAGATGGTTGAATGGTAACACCGATTCAATGGACATGAGTTTGAGTAAGCTCCAGAAGTGGTGATGGACAGGGAAGCATGGTATGCTGCAGTCCATGGGGTCTCAAAGAGTTGGACATGACTGAATGACTGAACTGAACTGAACTAGTCTGTTTTAACATCTTTTTGTATTTTCTTTTTTAAAATAATTAATTTACTTGTTGGCAGTGCTGAGTCTTAATTGCTGAGCGGACTTTTTCTCTAGATGCAATGAGCAGAGGCTACTCTCTAGTTGCGGCACCCTGGTTTTTCACTGTGGTGGCTTCTCTCGTTGCAGAGGACTGGCTCTAGGGCATGCGGGCTTCAATAGTTGTATCACATGGGCTCAGGAGTTGTGGCTCCCAGGCTCTGTAGCACAAACTCAGGAGTTTTGGTGCATGGGTTTAGTGGCTCTGTGGCAAGTGCAATCTTCCCAGATCAGGGACTGAACCTATGTCTCCTGCATTGGCAGGCGAATTCTTGACCACTGAGCCACCAGGGAAGTGCCTGTATAGTCTTTATAGAATGTCTTTTAACTCTATTTTTTGTATTATTTTATCGTTTCTATTAGTCTTTCTAAATTATTTGCTTTTTCAAAATGAAATTAGCAGGCTTTCTATAATTTTTATTTTATGTGAGGGGAATAAATGTTTATATTCTTAGAAAAAATATGGATAAATATACACCAAACCTAATAATTGTTGTTACCAGGATGTATGACTGGTTTACATCCACTTTATTTTTTGGTTCTTTTGCAGTATTTGCTTTTTTCTAAGTCAAACACTATATACTATTTAAAACAAGAAATAAAGACATTTTTAAAGTAGCACATGGTAAATATAATTATTATAAAATGGACACATCAGAGATAAAAAGGTAAAAGTAATATAACTCAGAAGACGTAAACCTTGCTTTCACTTTGTGTGTGTATATATATATTTATTCAGTTCAGTTCAGTTCAGTCAGTCAGTCATGTCCACCTCTTTTCGAACCCATGGACTGCAGCACACCAGGCTTCCCTGTCCATCACCAAATCCCGGAGCTTGTCAAGTCGGTAATGCCATCTAACCATCTTATCCTCTGTCATCCCCTTCTCCTCCTGCCTTCAGTCTTTCCCAGCATCAGAGTCTTTTCCAATAAGTCAGTTCTTTGTATCAGGTGGTTTTATACTGTAATAATATTTTGCATACTCTTTTTTAATTTATTTTTTTTAATTGAAGGATAATTGTTTTACAGCATTTTGTGGTTTTCTGTCATACATCAATAAGAATCAGACATAGGTACACCCCTGTCCCTAATATTTTGCATAGTCTTTCTACTTTCTACTCTTTCTACAAATATATTGTGGGCATTTTCCACGTTTAAAAAATAGGTATCTACATCATTATTTTAATACTTGCCACTATTGAGTTGACATTATTGTAATTTATTTAAATGATTCTATTTTGGTAGAAATAGATTAACTTCAATTTTCTGCCAATAGAGATAATACTGTGGTGAACCTTCTTGTACATAATGTATCTTTGCATAATTTATTCTTTCAAATTTTTTGCTTTTGATGTTTTATTTGCTTCCAATATTTTTGTCATATAGATACTTGGCAGTAACAATGTTTTTTAAAATAAAACTTTCATTAAGGTTTCAAAAAGCAATAGATGTCAAATTCTAAGATCAAATCACCACATGCAGACTTTTAAAGAAAATGGTCCAGAACCCTGCACCAGTGGAAAAAAATAAAAAGGGATCAGAGTGAAGAAGAGAGGGTGTCTGGGAGGGAGAGCAGTTTAGTAAGAGTGGAGCAGTTTTTCTGGAGAGAGCTGTGGTTGGACTGGCGGGGGCAGGGGCAGTATTGGAAATCCTACCCTCTCCCCTAAGCCCCATGAAAGGTCTTCAAAAACAGGACCCTTCAGAGAGTTTGCTGTATTTCCTGCAGGTGGGCCACTGATGGCCAGAGGAGAGAGGACTGGCTGCTCTGGTGGCTGAGCTAGTGGAGTGGTGCGTTGGAAGTGTCTGCATCCCAGAGTTTGCCAGGACCAAGGATGAAGCCTGCATCCCAAGATCCAGATGTGGGCCAGCTGGACCACCGAGCCAGCAAGGAGGCGCCTAGATCCTGCCTGAGAGAACCAGCTGCATGGTGAGGAGATCTCATTTGAGGAATCTTAGAGGTGGCCCCCCCAGAGCCTGGAGGAGGAGTACAAGGGACCCCTTGAAAAAGAGGAGTTCTCAGCCTGGTGGTGGGAACTCCAGGGGAGAGCATCATGGGGAACCCCAGAGATGTAGAAAAGCTCAGAGAGATCTGAGTGTCTGCCCCAGAGAAGCAGAAGCTAGCACCCACCCTCGGTGGCATTAGCTCAGATAGGCGCTGCCTTATCACGTTATCGCCTCCTGCCCCTGGCGAACAAACCAGCCGCTTTGGGAGGAGGTGCAGGGAGAAAAGGCAGATTTCTGGCTGCAGAGGCCTCAGCTGGGGAATGGAGGAGATTTTGATGCTGGCCAAACTAATTTTCAGAGAAGGCAGTGGCACACCACTCCAGCACTCTTGCCTGGAAAATCCCATGGACGGAGGAACCTGGTGGGCTGCAATCCATGGGGTCGCTAAGAGTAGGATATGACTGAGCGACTTCACTTTCACTTTTCACTTTCATGCATTGGAGAAGGAAATGGCAGCCCACTCCAGTGTTCTTGCCTGGAGAATCCCAGGGACGGGGGAGCCTGATGGGCAGCTATCTATGGGGTTGCACAGAGTCGGACAGGACTGAAGCGACTTAGCAGCAGCAGCAAACGAATTCTGTGTGTTGTGCTAGGTGCTAAGTCACCTTAGTCACGTACTACTCTTTGCAACCCTGTAGACTGTAGCCCACCAGGTTCCTCTGTCCATGGGATTTTCCAGGCAAGAATACTTCAGGGCGTTGCCATTCCTTCCTCCAGGGGATCTTCCCAACCCAGGGACTGACCTCACGACTCTTACATCTCCTGCATCTGCATTGGCAGGCAGGTTCTTTTCCACTAGTGCCACCTGAAAAGTCCAAACTAAGTTTGACTTTTTAATTAACATATTGGACTGTACCTTCTCTTACTGAATGGAGACTATGCCTTCAAATAACCCTAAGACTGTGTTACCTAAGAGGGAGCAGGAAGTCCCTGATGTGCTGGATTTTTATCCTGAGAGGAGAATACATGAGTAAATGTTCAAGGAATTGTGGGAGAAAAAAAGTAAGTTGTGTTTGATTACCTTCAGAGTTGCACTTGTTGAAAAGATGCTGGGTAAAGCCCCTCAGGCCAGGTGGATACCTGGGGGCTCCCAGAAGTCCTCCTCCTCTTTGTGGCCTGCAGCCAGCCTCCTGCCTTCGCTGTGACAGCCCTCCACCCTCTGTGCATGACTAGACATCTTAATCCCCTCCATGGAGGCACCAGACTCCAGTCCCCACGGTAATAGAAGTAATTCAGGGGACAGCATGTAACTTCTGCTGGTGACACTTGAGCGGTCAGCAGTGGGCAGGTCTATATTTGGGCTTTCACTCATGGCAGGCCTGTTGCTATTTGCAGCTGGAGCCAGCTCATGTTACCATCACCTTCACCACTTGTAGAACTGTGGCTAAAACGGGCAGGGGCAGCTTGCTGGGCACGCAGAGGTCACCAGGAGGGAAAGCCTGCTGAACGCGAATGCAGTTTCTAGCAGTTACCACAGCCTCCAAGTTAAAAGAAGACTTTATGGATCCTTAAATTAGCAGGCAAGTTTTTGTGTAGTCATTCTTCTAATGCAAAATGTTTACTAGAAACCCACTAACTTAGTGCCACAATGTCTTCCTTCAGGTGGGAAAAGATGTCATCTTAGATTGCAGATGTGTGTGCATTGCAGTAAACAATGTGAATGTTTCCTGTGCCTTCTTATAGCAAGGATTCGAGAATGTGGCCTCAGTGCAGAGCGTGAAAGCCTCAGATGCAGATAGAGAGAAGCTAGTAGTTCTTGCAGGGTGTCCTTAGGGTATTTTTAATGCAGGGGTCCGTTTGTCAGAACAGTTTGGAACCTTGAATGTTGATACCATTTGGCTATGGTATCAGGTTGATAAATACCTTTTATTTTAATCTGCATGTGTATGCTGCCAAACCATAATTTTGAGCTTTGATTCAAATACTGAAAAACAGCATCATAATCACTTTTTACTTGTTATGCATCCCCCTCCTCCCTTAGAAGGTTTTCAAGTGTAGGCTGTGCACATTTAAACCATCTTGCAAAGCTGTAACGCTGGGCACTTCCTGGTGGTCCAATGGTTAAGACTCTGTGCTCCCAATGTAGGGAGGGGTGCAGGGGACACAGGTTGAATCCCTGCTTGGGGAACTAAGATCCCATATGCCACACTGCCAGAAGGAAAAAAAAAAAAAACAACACTGTACAGCTAACACTTTAAAGCAGGTTTCTTTAGCCTTGACTCAGAAATTGCCAGGAGATACATGGGTGAGTTTCTCACATTGTACACAAAATTATATCTGTGCCCTTATTGGCTACTCTTGGGGAAAGAATTCACAGCTTTCAGTGAATTCTCAGGGATATCCATGACCCATAAAAGGTTAAAAGACTTGTTTTTATCAGGAATTTTTCTAATTAAAGTGCAGGAACACACTTCCTATGTAAGACTTAGGCAAAAGTCTCTTTTTTTAACTGCAGATCAATTGCATAGAGTAGAAGCTACCCAACTAATGTATTTTTTTAACATTTATTAATTAATTTATTTATTTGGCTGTGGCAGGTCTTAGTTGTGGCACGTGGGATCTAGTGCCCCAGCAAGGGATCTAACCTGGGCCCCCTGCATTGGGAGTTCAGAGTCTTAGCCACTGGACCACCATGGAAATCCCTAATATATTTTTTATAAATTATGATTTATTACTGTATTTCTCTGAGCCTTGGTTTTAGACTTATCAAATGACAGTTTAGTGTTAATATTCCTCTCTCCCCCAGTTCTGCATACTTTGTTAAGAAACGGAAAGAGTCTAGATATTAAGGGGAAAAGTGAATGTAACTGTGGGGTGTGTCACAATATTTCTCCTTTTGCTGCCAAGCTCCCAAGCCAGTTTGTGCTGGTTCATTCAAAGGACGAAAGCTGCTTCTTTTTTTTTAATCTTGCTGTATTTCCCATATAATACTTTTATTTATTTATTTGTTTGGTTCTTTAAAAGAATTTTTTTAATTGGAGGAGAATTGCTTTGTATATATGTATATATGCTGCTGCTGCTGCTGCTGCTGCTGCTAAGTCGCTTCAGTCGGGCCCGACTCTGTGCGACCCCACAGACGTATATATCCCTTTTCTCCTGAGCCTCCCTCCCACCCATCCCCACCCCACCCCTCTCGGTCCTCACAGAACACCAAGCTGAGCTCCTTATGTTATACAGCAGCTTCCCATGAGTTATCTGTTTTACACACGGTAGTGTATATATGTCAGTGCTAAGCTCCAGATTCATCCCATGCTTTTCTTCCCCCCATGTTCACAAGTCCATTCTCTATGTCTTCATCTCTATTCCTGCCCTGCAAATAGTTTCATCAGTACCATTTTTCTAGATTCCATATAAATGTGTTAACATGTGGTATTTGTCTTTCTGACCTACTTCACTCTGTATAAGAGAATCTAGGTTCATCCACCTCAGTTCAACTGACTGAAATTCTTTCCCTTTAATGGTTGCATAATTTTCCATTGTGTGTGTGTGTGTCTGTTTCTTTACACATTCATCCATTGATGGACATGTCTTGACTATTGTGAATAAAGCTACAATGAACACAGTGCAGATATCTCTTCAAGATTATGACTTCATTTCCTTCGGATCCATACACCGAAATGGGATTGCTGGCTTGTATGATAGTTTTATTTTTAATTTTTTGAGGAGCCTCCATACTGTTTTTCATAGTGGTTACACTATACTCAGACCAACAGTGGACAAGAATTCCCCATTTTCCACATCCTTATCCACATTTCAGTTCAGTTCACTCACTCAGTGGTGTCCGACCCACGGACTGTACCGTGCCAGGCTTGCCTGTCCATCACCAGCTCCCAAAGCTCACTCAAACCCATGTCCATCAAGTCGGTGATGCCATCCAGCCATCTCATCTTCTGTCATCCCCTTCTCCTCCTGCCTTCAATCTTTCCCAGCATCAGGGGCTTTTCCAATGAGTCAGTTCTTCGCATCAGGTGGCCAAAGTATTGGATCAGCTTCAGTCCTTCCAATGAATATTCAGGACTGATTTCCTTAGGATTGACTGGTTGGATCTCCTTGCAGTCCAAGGGACTCCCAAGAGTCTTCTCCAGCACCACAGCTCAAAAGCATCAATCTTCGGCACTCAACTTTCTTTATGGTCCAACTCTCACGTCCGTACATGACTACTGGAAAAACCATAGCTTTGACTAGACGGATCTTTGTTGGCAATGTAATGTCTCTGCTTTTTAATATGCTGTCTAGATTGGTCATAGCTTTTCTTCCAAGAAGCAAGCACCTTTTAATTTCATGGCTGCAATCACCATCTGCAGTGATTCTGGAGCCCCCCCCAATAAAGTCTGTCACTGTTTCCATTGTTTCCCCATTTGCCATGAAGTGATGGGACCAGATGCCGTGATCTTAGTTTTCTGAATGTTGAGCTTTAAGCCAACATTTTTACTCTTCTCTTTCACTTTCATCAAGAGTCTTTTTAGTTCTTCTTTGCTTTCTGCCAAAAGGGTGGTGTCATCTGCATATCCGAGGTTATTGGTATTTCTCCTGGCAATATATGTATGATTCCAGCTTGTGCTTCATGCAGCCCAGCATTTCGCATGATGTACTCTGCATATAAATTAAATAAGCAGGGTGACAATACACACCCTTGACATACTTCTTTCCTGATTTGGAAACAGTCTGTTGTTCCATGTCTGTTTCTAACTGTTGCTTCTTGACCTGCATACAGATTTCTCAGGAGGCAGGTAAGGTGGTCTGGTATTCCCATCTCTTTCAGAATTTCCCACAGTTTGTTGTAATCCACACAGTCAAAGACTTTGGCGTAGTCAGTAAAGCATAAGTGAAGTGAAGTGAAGTCGCTCAGTCGTGTCCGACTCTTTGCGACCCCACGGACTGTAGCCCGCCAGCCTCCTCTGTCCGTGGGATTCTCCAGGCAAGAATAAGTAGATGTTTTTCTGGAACACTTTTTTTAGATGATCCAGCAGACATTGGCAATTTGATCTCTGGTTCCTCTGCCTTTTCTAAATCCAACTTGAACATCTGGAAGTTCTCAGTTCACGTACTGGTGGAGCCTCATTTGGAGAATTTTTAGCTTTACTTTGCTAGCATGTGAGATGAGTGCAGTTGTGCGGTAGTTTGATTGAACATTCTTTGGCATTGCCTTTCTTTGGGATTGGAATGAAAATTGACCTTTTCCAGTCCTGTGGCCACTGCTGAGTTTTCCAGATTTGCTGGCATATTGAGTGCAGCACTTTCATAGCATCATCGTTTAGGATTTGAAATAGCTCAACTGGAATTCCATCACCTCCACTAGCTTTGTTCGTAGTGATGCTTCCTAAAGCCCACTTGACTTCACATTCCAGGATGTCTGGCTCTAGATGAGTGATCATACCATCATGGTTATCTGGGTCATGAATATCTTTTTTTGTATAGTTCTGTTTATTCTTACCAGCTCTTCTTAATATCTTCTGCTTCTGTTAGGTCCATACCATTTCTGTACTTTATTGTGCCCATCTTTGCATGAAATGTTCCCTTGGTATCTCTAATTTTCTTGAAGAGATCTCTAGTCTTTCCCATTCTATTGTTTTCCTCTATTTCTTTACATTGATCACTGAGGAAGGCTTTCTTATTTCTCCTTGCTTTTCTTTGGAACTCTGCATTCAGATGGGTATATCTTTCCTTTTCTCCTTTATCTTTAGCTTCTCTTCTTTTCCCAGCTATTTGGAAGGCCTCCTCAGACAACCATTTTGCCTTTTTGCATTTCTTTTTCTTGGGGAAGGTCTTGATCACTGCCTCACTTATCTCTTGTCTTTTTTATAATAGCCATGCTAAGATGTAAAGTGAAAGTCTATTTAAGTCCTCTGCCCAATTTTAAATTATTGGGGTGTTTTTTGCTGTTGGGTTGTATGATTTCCTTCTATGTTTTAGAAATCAACTCCTTATCATATAGATAGCTTCCAAATATTTTCTCCCATTCCATAGGTTGCCTTTTCATTTTATTGATTGTTTCTTTTGCTGTGCAAAAGCTTTTTAGTTTGATGTAGTCCCACTTGTTTATTTTTGCTTTTGTTGCTTGTACTTTTGGTGTATATGTGGAAATTTACCCTTATGTGTTCTTCTAGGGCTTCTGTGGTTTTAGTTCTTACATTTAAGTCTTTAATCCATTTTGAGTTTATTTTGATGAGTGGCATAAGATAGGGGTCAAGTTTCATTCTTTTACATGTGATTATCCAGTTTCCCCAGCACTGCTTATTAAAGAGTCTATCCCTTCACACAATGGAATAATTCGGCTTAGTTACACAGACACACAGGAGAGTGGAGGTAGTACTTAGAGCCCCTTAGGACAGCAGACTCTGATTGCTTTGTTGACCAAATAATAAATGTGGGGACCTAGGATGGATCATAATCCAGGAGAAGACAAAGTGGTGCTTCCATAGTTGTACGACCCTGTTGGCCTTGTTGTTTAGTTGCTAAGTCATGTTCAACTGTTTGTGACCCCATGGACTGCAGGCTCCCCTGTCCATGGGATTTCCCAAGCAAGAATACTGTAGTTGGTTGCTGTTCCCTTCTCCAGGAGATCCTCCTGACCCAGGGATCGAACTCTTGTCTCCTACATTGGCAGGTGGATTCTTTACTGTTGAGCTACCGGGCAAGCCCCTCACTCTTTGACTTTGGGGACATTTTAAGGGAGACCCTGGCTAAAGCAGTCCTTGGCAATGAACATGCTACCCAGGAAGACTTAGCAATCCTTTGGGTCTGTTGTGTGTGTGTGTGTCCCTGGCTTTTGTTTCTGTTGGGATACAGACTTATCATGAGACGTGTCCCGCTTCACTTCACGCATCCGTACAACAGGCTGTGCTGATGAGGACATTCCAGGACCATGTGAGCAAGGTTCTTACCAGCAACGCCAAAGAACATCCAGGCTCTCACCGTCTTCATAAGTCCTGGATGCTGGGGTTGGGAACAAAGCATCAGTCCCAGAGCCTCTTGCTTGGTGATGCTGCCTCTGGGAGTGACCTTCATTCATCCCTTCCTCCTCCCAGGAAGTGGCCAGGTGTCCTTGGACCTAGTGGTGGACCAGCACACTGTGGAGCCAGTATCTTTTGCATCAGTCCTGCGTAGTCGTTGTACTCAGCCTCAGCAGACATGGCTGAAGCGATGTTTGCCATTCTTTTCCTAATGAAGAGTTTGGCAGTGCTAGAGGATGGGACTGAAGCTTTTCTGGGCCCCAAGTGCTATGTGCCCTGTCCTGGAGTTTCAGGAGTGAAATATCCTGATGGGGATCCAGAGCCTAGAAACCAGTTGCCTGCGTGGTATGGGGGTGGTTAGGATAGCAGCATCTTTGTCCCCTAATAGCTGCTGGAAGTGACCTCTCTGTGTGGTGCTGATGGAGGAGATGGAGGAACAGCATGCTATGGGCACATCAGAGTGAAGGAGGGAAGAGACAAGACCCATGGGAGCTCAGCAGGGCTGTGTCCGTGTGGTCACATCCCTACTGTCCCCACCATGGTCAGAGAGGGACACTTGGTTCTTGTATTTTTGTCTTGCCATCAGCAAAAACCAGGGTGACACCATGGAGGGGTGTGTGAGGGGCTTCCCAGCAGGGTCATGACCATGATGACTGGGAGAGCGACATTTGGTGCAATGCCCCAGATAAAGAGGGGCTTCCCAGGTGGCTCAGTGGTAAAGAATCCACCTGCTAATTCAGGAGATGTGGGTTCAATACCTGAGTCAGGAAGATCCCCTGGAGGAAGAAATGGCACCCTACTTCCAGTATTGTTGCCTGGAGAATCCCATGGACAGGGGAACCTGGAGAGCTACACAGTCCATGGGGTCGTGAAGAGTCCAACATGACTAAGCACGCACCCAGACTGTAGCCCGCCAGGCTCCTCTGTCCATGAGATTTCTCAGGCAAAAATACTGGAGTGGGGTGCCATTTCCTTCTCCAAGGGATCTTCCTTACCCAGGGATCGAATCTGCGGATTCCTATACTGGCAAGCATATTCTTTACCACTGGGGCCACCTGGGAAGCCCAGTGATTAAAAATTGTATTGATAAATTAATCCAGAAGGAAAAAAATAGTATTTTATTTTTTATTATTACTGTTTTGGAGCCATGCCATGTGGGATCTCAGTTCCCTGACCAGGGATCAAACCTGTGCCCCCTGCAGTGGAAGCACAGAGTCCTAGCCACTAGTGCCAAGAAAGTCCTGATTGCCACTTAAATACCACACTTTCTGGCGGCCTGATTGTGAAGTCCAGGGACACTGCCCTGCGCTCCCTTGACTGCCCTGTGTCGTTTGCTCCCCTCACCCTTCCTTCTCCAGTGGCTCGGCTGTGATCGCCTCAGGCCACCGCCTGCCGGAATCTTTGCTGACTCCCTCCCTCAGCTGCTCCTCATGCGCTGACAGTCCCCAGGCTTCCATCTGGTTCTGCCCACTGTCCATGTGCTCTGGGTGATCTTGGCCACACTCTGAGCTTCCATGTCCCCTGGTCTGAAAACGACTCGAAACCCTTGTCTCTGGCCTTCACCTCTCCCCAAGTGCAGGCAGAGCCCAGAGGAGGAGCCGCCTTCCTGAAAAGCCCCCAGCACCTCAGACCGACACCCTCACATGTTGTTCAGTCACTAAGTCATGTCCAACCCTTTGCACCCCCATGGATTGCAGCATGCCAGGTTCCCCTGTCCTTCACTATCTCCCCGAGCTTGCTCAAACTCATGTCCATCTAGTTGGTGATGCCATCCAACCATCTCATCCTCTGTCACCCCCTTTTCCTCCTGCCCTCAGTCCTTCCCGTGGGTCTTTTCCAATGAGTTGGCTTTTTGCATCAGGTGGCCAAAGTTGTCACCTCTCATTTTCCTCTTCTTTCTAGTTTTATGTGTGGTGGGACATTGACCCTGTCTCTCAAGCCACACGCCTGCAACCATCTCTGTAGACCATGCTAGGAGATAGCTGGAGGCCCAGTTGGCTCAGCAGCTGTCCAGAGAACCCACGTTCTTCAGCCTCTCCGCTCTCTGGCCTTAGTGTCTATGAGGTCCTGAACTGATTCTCAGGGTCCCAATCCCCGTCCTGGATATTCCGGCTATCAGCCTTCAGGTTCATCCTCGTTTCTCAGTCTCTGCCTGCAGAGCCCAAGGATCACTTAGCTCTTCTACCCATACCCTTGGGGAAAAGAATCGTCTATGCAGCCAAGGCTGCTCAGAGACAACATTTTGCCCACTTGACCCAGACCTCCATCCTCACTCCCAAGACAGCCCACCAGGCTTCTCCTGCCACCTGCCCCCATGCACTCTGAGTTCTGTCTTATGAGCCATGGGGAAAGGCTAAGGGCAGTGAGAAGGATAGGAGAGGACTGCCCCCCACCAAAAAAATAAAAATAAAAAAAATTAAGAATAAAATAATATTTTTTCCTTCTGGATTAAATTTACCAATACAATTTTTAATCACAGGGCTTCCCAGGTGGCCCTAGTGGTAAAGGGTCTGCCTGCCAGTGCAGGACACATAAGAGATGGGGTTTGATCCCTGGGAAGATCCCCTGGAGAAGGAAATGGCACCCCAGTGCAGTATTCTTGCCTGGGAAATCCCATGGACAGAGGAGCCTGGCGGGCTACAGTTCATGGGCTCACAAACAGTTGGACATGACTGAGCATCTGAGCACATTCACACAAGCAGTATGACAACACATTGCACATTTTGGCAAATAATTATTGAACAAAAGAAAAAAGTAAAATGGAAACTCATTTCTTAATAAAGTGGATGGGACTTTTTTAAAAGTTGATTTGTGCATCCATGGATGAAGATGACATATTCTAGAATGCAACAGAAATTAGTGCCAGTTGTCTTTCTATTTTTCATTTTGTAGTTGTAAGCACCAAGCAAACTTGTTCACCTACAGAAGTAAATGGAAAATGAAGCTGTTTTATTATAGCAATGTCACTCAGTTCTCTGAACTCTTCCCGAAGTGTATGCCAAAAATTACATAGTAATATATCATGAAAAATCATTTTAGACCATGTATGAAATGACACTTGATTAGATCTTCCTTCAATTTTGTTGAAAGCAAAGAATTGGAAACCACTCAACTCTCAAAAAATTTTCTTGTCCATTCAATAAATGTCATTCACTCTTTCGACACTGATACCAATACTTCAAACTGTCCTTTTATTTAGCCCACTGGGCGTTTTTTAATTCCAAAGCAATGAAATCTCACAGGGGAATGTAATATTCAGGATGAGTGAGAGTTATAGCTCTACACTTCTAATAAAAAGATGAAGGGCTATTGTGAAAAGATCACCTGCAGCCGGCAGGACTGCTGGCTCATTGCCAGGCTGAGCGGCTCTGGGAAAGATTAAATATTATGTTGCACATCTGGAAACTGGTACTCTTAAAACTATCCGTGTCCCCCTTGGAAAGTCTTAGTGTAGAAATGCTGTAGTCTGAAGATCAACAGTTTAGCTGCTACCCTTTGGTGCTCAGTGGCTTGATTGCATCCAACTCTTAGAAACCCCATGGACTGTAGCCCACCAAGCTGCTCTGTTCATGGGATTCTCCAGGCAAGGAGATGCTCCCCTGCCATTTCCTTCTCCAGGGATCTTCCTGACTCAGGGATCAAGCCCACATCTCCTGTGTCTCCTGCTTTGGCAGGCAGATTCTGTACTACTGAGCCACCTGGGAAGCACAGCTGCCACCCTTTAGAGAAGCCCAAATGTGAAAGAAAAAAAAAAAAATAGAGGAGGGAGAAAAGTTTAACAAGAGGGAAAAAGCTTATTTTAGGCTGGAACAGTATAGTCGTTGACTATTGCTGCATGATAATTTTTTGCCAAAATTTCCTAGCTTCAAACAGTAAACAAATGTTCATTGTCTTGCATGGTTCCTGAGGGCCAGGAATCTGAAAGCAGCTCAACTGCAAGATTCTAGCTGAGGGTCTCTCGTGAGGCCTGGTGACCACTCTCAATCATTCTTCCCACAGCAGTTCCCAACCTTTTTGGCACCAGGGATGGTTTCATGGAAGACAATTTTCCCATGAACTGGGATCAGGGGATGGTTTCAGGATGATTCAAGGGCATAGTATTTATTGTGCACTTTATTGCTTTTATTATTACAGCAGCTCCACCTCAGATCATCAGGCGTTAGATCCTGGAGTGCAGTGCACTTTATGCCTGCACAGTGCTTCCTACTCTTCTTTGCTCCCCTGCCTGCCAACCTGGCTCACTTCTGCCTTCATGCTATGGTAAAAAAAAAAATTGACAATAACAAGTGTTGACAGGGATGTGGAGAAATCAGAGCCTTCATACAATGCTGGTAGAGATGTAAAATAATACAGCCATTATGGAAAACCGTCTGGTATTCCTCCAAAAATTAAACAGAGAGTTACTATTTTATCTAGAAATCCCACTCCTTGGCATCTACCTAAGGGAGATGAAACATATATGCACACAAAAACTTGTACATATTTTAGTAACATTATTTAGTCCAGCCAAAAAGTGGAATCAACCCAAATGAAATGGGAAGTGGTGTGAATCAACAGATGACCAGATAAACAAAATATGATATATCCATACAATAGGATATTATTCAGCTCTACTAAGAAATGAAGTGTTGACATATTCTACAACCTGGATGAACCTTGAAATCTGTGCTAAGAAAGAGGCTTGTCACCGAAGACCACATACCATACAATTCCATCTATATGAAATGTCCAAACAGGAGTATCTGTAGAGACAGAAAATAAATTTGTGGTCGCTTAGGGCTAGTGGAAATGAGGGGATGTAAGTCATGATAGCTAATGAGTGCAGAGTTTCTTAATATTTATTTTATTTATTTTGTTGTGCCAAGTCTTAGTTGTAGCCCAAGAGATCACTGATCTTCACTGTAGTGTGTAAACCATGCAGCATGTGGGATCTAGTTTCCTGACCAGGGATCAAACCTGGGCCTGCTGCATTGGGAGCTCAGAGTCTTAACCACTGGACCACCAGGGATGTCCCCAGAGTTTCTTTTTGAGGTGATGAAAATGGTCTAAAATTAATTGTGGAGATCATTGCTCGTTTTTGTGACTATGCTAAAAACTACTGAAGTATAGCCTTTAGGCAACTGTGTTGTTGTTTAGTCACTAAGTCATGTCCAACTCTTGTGATCCCATGGACTGTAGCCTGCCAGGCTCCTCTGTTCATGTAAACCATGTATCAGTTAAAGCAAGGGGCTTCCCTGGTAACTCAGATGGTGAAGAATCTGCCTGCAATGCAGGAGACTCAGTTTCATTCCCCTGGAGAAGGAAACGGCGACCCACTCCAGTATTTTTGCCTTGAGAATCCCATGGACAGAGGAGCCTGGTGGGCTCCTGTGGGGTCATGAAGAGTTGGACACTACTGAGTAACGAACACTAAAGTATTACCAAAAAGGAATATAATGGCAGTTCTGTGCCAAGAAGCAAGCAGGGACTTTGTAGTCCAACAGACTGTGTTAACAAGGCTTTCCAAGAAGCAGGCACCAAATTAGAAGTTAGATACACACTGTTTTATTAGGGGACTACATAAATATAAATAAAACATAGGGACTCTGTTTTATTCAGTTCAGTTCAGTTCAGTCGCTCAGTCGTGTCCGACTCTTTGCGACCCCATGAATCGCAGGCCTCCCTGTCCATCACCAACTCCCGGAGTTCACTCAGACCCTTCTTCTCCTGCCCCCAATCCCTCCCAGCATCAGAGTCTTTTCCAATGAGTCAACTCTTCACATGAGGTG